>JAPYYQ010000037.1:0-141247 GCA_030522585.1 Anagyrus pseudococci | reverse complement strand
AACGATAAGCAACGAAATGAAATATTAATGAAGTGGGGTATATCCCCATGTACATACGCATAGAGAAAGAGCACGAGGCAGAGCGAGAGAGAGAGAGAGTTTTGCAGGCCCGAGGCTATGTCGGTTTTCAAACTCCAAGTTACCCTCCGGCAACGACGAACGGACTGCGACCTTCCTTTTTCCGCTCATCCTTCTCTCTCTCTCTCTCTCTCTCCCTTTTCTCTTCGTTCCTATCTCTTCTCATCCTCTACCCTCGCACCCCCTCCCCCCCCCGCCGCCACCATCCGCCCGTTGGCCAAGCCTCATGTCATTCCGTCTCTCGCCTTTCCTTTATCTCTCCGCGCGCCCGTCATCGGATCATCGATGAGCTATAATTTGCGGCCTGCCGCACGCGTTACGGTCGAGAAAAATTACGACTACCTCTCCTACAATCCAACCCTTCTCTCGCTCTCCTTCTCTCTCACTTTCTTTCTTACTGAATACGTGCATGTACGCATATATATATATATATATATATATATACGTATTGGTATGTTCAAAATTTTATATACACAAACATACGTATGACCCAGTTAATCCTTTTAGCTTCTGCTTCGCCAAGGAAATCGAGCTTATTGGAAACGCATCGTCTGAAACAAACGGTCAAAATTATCAGAACAAAAAAATCATAAAAAATCAACACGAATTACCCGAACAAAAAGAGCCGGCACATTAACATGCCCACGTACCCAAGTCAAACAAAAAATAGGAGAAAAGATGCCGCGAGACCGAGAATGGTATATCAGCGGAGAGGGGGGGGGGATGTCGGTCGGGTCGTGCCGTTTGGCCTCTCTGCGCCTGCATAACGAGCCGGATAATAATTCGGGCGCTCGGAGCGATCGGTCGTGGCTTGTGCGCCGCGTTCCGCGCGATTCACACGATCCTTTTTGGCGCGATTAATCCTCGCTCGATTCTTCTCAGCGCGACTGTCGGCTAATCTCCCACGCGACCGGGATCACGCGTGCGCGCCTTGTACAAGCCGGCTTGCTGTTGTAGCCATCACCCCTGGCTACTGTTGCTTGAAAAGGGAGGGGGACAAATACGACGATCAACTGTCTTTGCTAACCCTATCCTGGTTTATACAGAGTACCTGCGCTGGATGTGTCATGATTGGGTTTGTTGAGTATATTATAGAACCGATAATCGGCATTACGAGCTGGCAGATAAAAACGAGCCGATTTAACGCAGCTCTCAGCCTTCGTTAGCGCAGCTTGATGAGTGGTGAGGCTGTTCGGGCCGATCAAGAAAATCGTTCGATACAAAGGGCCGGTATACGCGACGAAGCGTAAACGAGCTTATTCCAAGATCGTCGTCGGGGAATGGGAGGAGGGGGTAGCTGTAGCTTCCCCGAAGAAACGCTTCAACGGCGGCTTAGCTGGAAGAGTTTAAGATCGGCCGGAGTTGCCGGAATTGCCGGTCTCTTTTAAGACTCAATCCGCGCGAAAAGTCGAGCGTTATAACGATCGCCAAGGTGTTTCCGCTTCGATAACTTTCCAAACGAGCACCGCGTGTGTTCGCAGCTCGCTCGAAGAAACAAACGTGCAACTTGCAGTTAAGGAGAGAGATTGATAAATTTGTCAATACTTTTTTTTTCTCCTTTAGAGCTGGTGCAGGATCAAATAAGGGAATATGGAAACTCTACGGGGAATCGCCGTGTGTGGCTCGTCGAAATGTCAATCAACGAGCGGCGCGAGTCTCGCTCGGTTGGGCGTAATGCGCGCAACGTGTAATAAACGGCTGCTCATCACCACTTGGCCACGAGGGAAGAAAAGAAGAGAGAGAAGAAGAAGAAGAAGAAGAAGAAGAAAAGCCTCGGAGGCTTGCGCCTCTCGCTGCGCTGATGGGGTGAAGTAAAAAATTCTCGCTTTTTCCCGCTAAGTACATTCTCGAGCTTAGCGCTTTGTTCCGTATTTGATTAAGCAGGACGTTCTAACGTTGAATTCGTTTGCAGATTGTAAAGATAATCGAGAAGTCTGGTTATTAGTTTTGCAATGCCGAACGCCACCGCGTCTGACCACATTCGAACTTTATCTACTTGCTCGTGAAAAACTACTACTTCGAAAATGAGAGAAAAAAGACCGGGCAAGAGGAGTCCAGCCGGTAACGCGACGATACAAAACTAAAAAAGAAGCCGACGAGATCTCACGCGCATCAGTCTGTCCTCGGACTCTGGCCAGAGCCGTCCCAAAGCATCCGGACGATTCTCTCACGACCTTTTCAATGCCGGCTGCTTTAATGGGCGTCTATAAAACGCGGAGGTGGCTCTCGCACGTGCGAGAGAGAGAGAGAGAGAGAGAGATCGGGCCCTCGGGGGTCTCCCTCGCTCTTTCGGACGAAGCACGTATACATATACACACACGAGAGAGAGAGAGAGAGAGAGAGAGAGAGAGAGACGCGCGAGCGACGGGAATCTCGCGGCCTGGGTTGAACCTCGGGCAATCGCGCGAAATTCGCCCTCGCTTCTCTCTCCCTCTCTTTCTTCTGCCCGTTCTTTCCCGCTATCTGCTATCTCGCTTTGGCGTGTGTGCGCGGCTGGCATATATCGGGTGGGCGGCCGCGTTGCATGCGGCCGAGGGCGTTAATGCGATGGACTTTTCATTTTTTATTTTTCTTCCTGCCTTCGCCCATTGTTTTTTGGCCCCTGAGCATCTTTGCTTGAGACGCGCGCGCGCACACACACACACACACATACTAGCTTGTTATTGGTGGGAATCTTGGTTATCGGAAGTTGGGAGGGGGGGGGGGGCTTTAAGAACTCGCGCCGAGCGTCTGTGTACCGAATGGAGAAAGTGTGAATTCCGCGTGTCTGGAATGATAATTTATCGCCGATGCGACTGTCATGTTTAATTCATATATTTTAGGGAATAATGGGGTGGATATTCGTTTTGTCGCGTGCTTTTGAGCAACGTCAAGCGTAAATACGTATACGTCATGTTTACATGGATAATTTTTGCGTCATTCGATTGTTTCGAAATTAACACGATTGTTCGATACTTTATGGAAAAATCTCGCCATGGACTCGACGCCCGGCTGAAAAGAGAAAAAAAAGTGGAAGAGGGGGGGGGGAGAGGGGGTGGAAGTAGAAAAAGAAAAGGCAACGCCCAAGTTGAGAAGATTGCCGGGGCCGATCGTCAGTGAGCGATTAGCGAAACTTTTTCCCATGGCAACCTCCCTCTCCGATCTCACTTGCCTCGCGCGCAGACACTTTCCTGTGTCTCAGGTCTCATCCTCGTTCGCTCCCTCTCCCAGACGTGGTCCCTCATCATCCGCGCTCGCGGGTATGCCCAGGCAATGCTCGCTGCGACCCGGCGCGTGGGTGTCTGTTTAACCTCGCGAGCGTCGAGATACAAGCAGAGAGAGAGAGGGAGAGCGGCCGCGCAAAGTCGATCACCCACGCATCGGCGAATGTAAATTACCGTCGGCTATGAATCATTTTGAGGAGAGCCAACATCGCTCCGGGGCTTCTCTTCTCTTCCCGGCACTCCGTCCCCGCTTCTTCTCTCGGCGCGTATCTCCTTTTTCGCTGGCCGCGCTCGTCTCGTTTCGAGCCCTCTCGCTCCTTCCCTTCCCCCTCCGGTCTCCGCGCAGTTCTTTCTCGTCCGAGCAAAAGAGCCCCCGGCCTCCTTGCAACTGATAAAACGCGCCCTTCGAAATTTCGGCCTCTTTCACATCTCTCGCCGATCTTATCGGCTTTTTACCGACCCCCCTCCCCCCCAGCCCCTCCGAGCTTCGGCCTTTCGACCTTGTTTCGCCGATATCCGAGCTTTTGGATAAAATTTTCGAAGCCAAAGAACACGACTAATTCGTCGCGCGAGAAATACGGAAATAATAATGTTTTAACGGGTCGAATATTGGTTAATTATTGACTGTCTTGCGTAAGCTGGTCCAAAGAAAAAAAAAGAAGACGACGATGAAAAAGAAATGGAGAAGAAATGTAAAAGGTGAGCTATCGAGAAAGGCTCGCGATCGACTCTCACGGATGCCCGTGGGATGCGCTGCGGGCCTCGAATTCCAACTCACCTGTGAGAACGGACTGCGCTTTAATTCTGTATAGGTATAGGTTCGTTAAAAATTTCACGCGCGCGAAATACGACAATGATACAATAATAAGTTTGAGGTTATACACTGTTTGAAAACTATAACTTTTATTAAAATAGCATTTGACAATAATGTAAATACAGCTTGTGCTACGCACTTATAAATAATTGTATTAAAAACGCATTAAGACCTACGTGAAATTCAGTAATAAACTTCTAGATGTCGTAATTGTTCGTTGAATAGCTATTAGGTACCTGTTTTAGTATTTTGATTATGCTGTCCTTGTTTTTTTCAAGAGAATAAACGTCCTCGAGAAATTTAGACTTTTCCCATAGTGAATTGTCGATGACCAACGACAATTTTGGAGACTTAATTTCATTCTTCTCGGCTTCGAAAAAAGCGGAAAACCAATCGGTCGTTATTAGTTCGCAACATTCAATTTTTAACGATTCTAACACTAAAGAGTTATTTAACAATTCTATGATTCTGTTTCTGTGAATAGACGAACACCTGCATATTTCTATAACTTTTACATTTGTCGCGCAACTTAATCCATTGATAAAACCAATGATGTTATTAAGGTAAAGATATTCAAGTTTTCGCAACTTAAGAACGTTCCATAGGCCATCAACGTCATCACAACTTGAATCTGAAATAAAATTTATGATAATGTGAGATTAAGATAATTCAAATGAGAATTAGTAGGGACAAGTCATACTTACGGTGTATAGCGAGGCTCTTCAATTGTTTACAATTATCGCCGACCGATAAGAGTAAATCTTTCAATTCATGGTCTATTCCGGTAAGTTCTAATTTTTCAAGATTTTTAAATTCTGATAGATAATCAATTTGCTTCAACACGTTTTCAATCATGGAAAACGATAAGGACAATTTTTTTATTTTTTCCGGATGTCCTAGCGCTTGCAGGGGATGTTGATGGAAGTCTAAATTACGGTTTGCCACAGTGATGGTATTCAAATTGTAACATAAATTTATTACCTAAAATGATGAAAAATTTAATAAAAGCATAAACACTATTTAATAGAAGAACAAAAAAATCCTACATCGGCAACATATTGCATATCGTAAACAAAAACTTCATCCAAATGCAATTCCTCGAGGACCTGCGGATTCAATTCCTTGAGAAACCAGCCTTCGAAATTCCCCATATTAAATTTCACAGCCTTGATGCTTTGATTTTTCGACAATAAAACAGCTGCTTCCCCTTCGTATTCCATGTCAATTTGGGCCTCGAAATAAACGAGATTACGATAATTCTCGGCGAGATATTTCATTGCGTGGAGCGAATACGGTCTGTCCGCGTTTAAGGAGCAAATGTTCGGGCACAATTCGCGAATGAGCTTGTACATCGATTTGCTGGCGAAGACGTTAAGATTGTTAGGGCTCTTGAACGTCAGATCAACGTGGCTTACATATTGGCCACAAAGTTTTAGTATCTTAATGAAGCCGTTCTTTGTAATTTTGCAATTCCAAGCTTTACGATCCAAGTTGATGGATTTCACCTTACACCACGATTGCAGAGACACTTCTTCCCAGAGTTTGCATACTGTAAATTTCAAATGATTAATTTCATTATTTAATACGCGTGATTAAAAAAAAAGTAGTAAAGTGATGAAACTAAAAGGCACGAGTTATTTATTTTGGAGAAGCGTTGACAAGTGAAAATTAAGATTGTTTCGGCTTCGTTGATCTTTGCATAAATTAATAACGCTACGTTATTGATTTATAATATAATCGAATTGCACGCGCCACTGAATGGCAAGCTTTTCGTTTCGTGCAATTGTTTTATTAGCGTGCCATATAATTTATCAAAATTAAGCATTTACGCGATTAGAATTGATTTTCATCGTGTTACCAACCTCTGCGTAATCTCGCCCGGTCAGCGTGAGGAAGAAAGGTGAAAACGTGTATTAAACAGTCGAAGGTTAAAATCTCTATATTACTGCTCATTTTTCCGTGGCTTTGTGCTCTGAAAATGAATTATTATCGTTTATAAATCCAAATGAATGACGTACTTGAATAGTATTAAACAAGAATGAGATATTTACAAAATTGTACGACATAGACATCCATCTAAGATTTACAAAATGACTTGACAAAATTAATTTAAACTAATCGCTTGTCCGATTACTAATATGACAATCTACAAGAACAATAGAAGCAATGTAATGATTGACTGATAACTGTTTTAAGATTATTACAACGTGTCTATTTTCATTCGAAATTCGTGAAACCTACAAGCAAACCCGCAAAACTGGAATAAATTTCTTTTAAAAATGCTAAATTCATAAGTTTTAACTCTTCTCTCAAGTCGAACTTGAAGGTAATATTAATTTTCCAAAATGAAAAGTGCGTTAATTTCGCTAGGGGGGTAAAAAAAATTCATTGTCACGTTCAAACGGACAATTCATTCGCGACAAAAGCATCGACTTTTTGTAAAAAAACATCTGTCGGACAAAAAGTCTCCATTACGCGCTATAAAGTTTCCACGAGGCCCACCGAGAAACACGAGATCAAGTCGGATCCGGTAAAGAGAACTGACAAGCCGAAGCTACCGTAAGCCGAGGTCATAATTAAGGGATGGTAATTGGTAACGCAAAACCGCAGAGGCTAAGCGGACTGGTTGATGCTAAGGCTTTAAAACCGTGCGCGGTTGCCGGCATTGAGATAGACATTTATTATTAGTCTGGCCAAAGCTACGCTGATCACCGATACGATGGCTCGTCGATCGATAATTGCCCGTGAAAAATTAATCACGTCGCTATTTCTTCTAATTTTTAGTTTACAGGCACACGTTTTCGTACATTGCGTCATTTTTAATCTGAGATCGATCGAAAGTAGATAGCGCTGGATACCCAGCGTAAACAAGATCAACACATTCGCGCTCAATAATTCGTAGATAGGCCTGGCCAAATTCCTAGAAGTAATTTTCTTCAATTTCTAACGTGGCATAACGAAAAAGAAAAAACACAAGCCGTCATCGGCCGGCATTATATATTTTAATGGAAGAAATTGAAGAGTCGTTGGAATGATAAATTACATCGAGCATCATCTCAATCATTGGAATTTTCCCTGATAAATGCATAATCGCGCGTAATTGCGGTAATGCGGCAATTTCGCCTCGGCCTCTGAAAATTCTTTTCTATATTCTACGCCAATTTATCTGATTTCACTCGTTCATTTCGCTGATTTCACAGACACACACACACAGTGCGTGCATTATTTTCCTCGAGATTTATTCTTGTACTCCGCTTGTTCGCGCCTTCTTCATCTTCGGATTCTTATTTTTCTCGCGTCTCATGGCGAGTACATTAATGCACGCCGGCGAATTAATATGCAGGCCCGGGCAAATATGGAAACAGTTTGATTTACCGGTAATTCGAGATGGGAGCACGCGAGCACGAGCTTTAGAGCTTGTTTGGCCTGTTTTCAGCACTCGATTGGCTTTCCATGGCTGCGCGTCCGAGCTCATGAAAAATTCACGCGCTTTTGGAATTTTTTTGTTTTGAAAACGTTCTATCGTGGCAATCAACTGTTATTTTCTTTTTTAATTCATGCTGTTAAAATTTTGTAGTCCTTTTTTTACTGGATTGAGTTGTAAGTAATTCGCGTGTGTTATCATATTCATGACTGCTTGAATTTCAATATTCCAAATTAATTAGTGTTTAACGGAATAAATAATTTCACGTTTAAGGCTTCAACATGATATACTTACACGTGTAATTCATTACAAAAGCGGCATGTAATCATTGCGGAACGTAATTAAACGAAAATTAAATTTAAAAATTACCAAAACTCGTTTCTTCGATCTTCAAAGAATTAAAAACTGTCAAATATTGCTTGCTCGCATCGACCACGCGATAAATTCTCTATCAAACGGCTCAATCGCAATTCGTAGTTTTGAACTTACGACTGCAATTACCCGAAACATCCCATCTCGCGCAAACAATCCAACTGAGCGAATGATCCTTGCACCCGGCCAAACAACGGGGCCCCGTCGATTATTCGCGATGAGCCAAAAAAAAAAGAGGGGAGAGAGGGCGAGAAAAAAAGAGAAATAAATGTAAAGGGCGATGTCAGAAGAAGAAAATAAAGGGAACGGGGGGAGGGCAGAAAAAAACGGGAATCCAGCGTCCTTCGCCCGGGGGCGCGACGCGACCCGCTTCAAAGACACGTACGAGGGCCAAAACGAGAGAGGACGCAGTGGAGGAGAGGGACAGGGGTCTTCGCGGTTCTGCGCGAGAGTGTATCATATACATACGAAACGCGCGCAACGAACTTGAGCGGCGCGGAGAGGAACTGTATACGTGTATATATACAGAAAGACCCGGTGGTGAGCGCATAGGGGCGCACGCGCGCGCTCTCCTCGTATGTGCATTATTGTCTCTTTTTCTTTGTCTTCCCTCCTCTTCCTCTTTTCTTTTTCCTTCGAGCCGAGTTAAAATAAGCACAGCGCGACTGCGATTAAGAGTACGAGGAAATTTTAAAAATAATCATTATATCTCCGGTAAGCAAGTATATGTATATATATATTTATACGTACACGGCTTGTTAATCCCTTTGTTTTCAGTCGAGAGCTTATCGGCTGCTCGCGATCCGCCGGAGAGCGTTCGATCCTATTTGCGCACCGATGTTAGACGCCGATACGGAGTGCAAAGCGCGCCACGCGCAGATAAACAGCGCCGTTGCGCTCGTCAACGGGCCCGCGACGAAGATCAGTTTTAGGATGGCGCTTACTCAAAAAATGTTAAATAAATATAAAAGTATGCAGGCTTGAAGAAGCATGCAAAATTTCAAGTGCAAGCGCGCGCCCTGGACGCCCAGCGAGAAGGACGCGTGTACAACAGGAGGGCTGCTACGAGGCGGAAGGGGAGCGTCGGAAAGGTGCGCCCTAAAATATGTGAAAGCCTCGAGGCGGCGTTTCTCTTTCTTGCTCGCTCTTGTGCTCAGCCCGCTAGGTCGGTCTGCTCGAGTGCCTCGGGCGCATCAGCCTGGACCCACGGCGCGCGCTCTCCCTCTCTCTCTCTCTCTCTCTCTCTCTCTCTCTCACTCTCTTTCTCTTTTGCTTTGCGTGTACATATATCGCGGGCTACAAAAAACATCGCATTATTTTCTCTTTCTCGCTCTCGCGCGAAGCAGTCAGCCTCGACCTCGGGAATACACGCGTTGGAGAAGGAAAGGCAGGCTTGTTTCCGAAACAGCGCTCGAGAGAACGAGAGAGAGAGAGAGAGAGAGAGAAAGAGAAAAGGATAAAAGCCCGGCAGCCATGTGACCGCCATTATACTCATCCCTCTCTCTTTTCTCTTTCTCTCTGACAAGGCAACCGAGCGCACTGTATTTTTATGATAAAAATGACACTACTATAATTTAGTGCAAGAGGACACATTTCTGCGAGCTACAGAAAGTAGAGATTGTAGCTTTGAATAAATGTTGAAAAAATTATTCATTTCGAAGATTCCATCATTAATTTTCTAGTAGAATCAAAATTTAGATATTTTTTATTAATTTGGATTAACATTGTAATAGATAATAAAGCGATCAAGAGAAGAGTTAGTAACGGTGAAAAATATCGCCTAATCAAGTATCGTAATATTTCAACGAAATTTTAAAAAAATCAACGAAAAAAATAATTTACAACATTTTTTTATTATCGGGAAACAAGATAAGCGCGCATTACTTTTATTGTGTAATTTAGAAATACACTTCTGTACAGTTGACAAGTGTTGTACTAATCAAAACTCCTAATTGAAGCGTAAAATCGTCTACTGGTAATTTATTTTTTATCTGCAACGATAAGATTATTAGTCATCATAAATAAAATATCTAAACAACCAATCTGTATGATCTTTACGATTCCTTAGCGTGATTAGTATGTACGGATATAAATTACAATATTTGTTACATATATATGAGTGTAAGAAAAGTGTTACATCTCTCAGTAAGCCGATAGCCGATTGGGAATAACGTCGGATTATCAACGTTTCAACCAATAAGGTAAAGTTCCTAACAACTGAAAACTTCTTTGGAAAATCGTCATTTTCTATATTAACTACTATACTTTTAGATATAATAACTCGTGACAAAGAGATAGTTCCAATAATAAATTAGTCATTATTCTATATTTGAGAAATAATCGTATGTAACATAAAAATAAATTTTAAATTTTATCGCGACATAAAAGAATGTTTTATTTTCACAGCTACCCGAAGAATGGACAGCTTCGCAAAACTAGTCGTACTACTTACGGCTCTGTGCTTTATCGTCTCAGACAATCCAGCCTCAGCTCGTATTCTCGACAAGTGCGAAGCTGCCAGACAAGTGCACAAATCGAAACTGTTCGAAAAAAGTTTGTACCCAAGCTTGGTTTGCATCATGATGAACGAGAGTAAATACAACACCTCATTGGTTAGGGGCCCTTTGTCGAGAAACAGCTGCTCCTACGGCATCTTCCAAATCAATAGCCAAGAGTATTGCAACCAGTACCGAAATAGCGGCCATTGCAAAAAGCAGTGCAAATACTTTGCGAATGATGACATTCAGGACGATATCAAGTGCGTCAAAACCATTTCGGACAGGGACGGATTCAAGTATTTCCCTACTTATCGAAAAAACTGCTTGAAAAATCTGCCGAATCTGAGTGATTGCCAGGGTCTAAATTTGGAGAACGAAGAAATCGAAGAGAATCAAAAAGATCTGATTGACGAATTAGATACGATTGGCGAAACCGTGTACGAGCGTCCTTTGACCTTTAGAAAATGGATGAGGCGTGCAACTCCAACTTGTGTCGTTTAACGTATTTTGAGGCAACTCAAAACTCTCAATATGCATAATTAAAATTCCTATTCCTTTCGTTTCAATCAATAAATCGTTTGCAAAACTATACATGCGATATTACAAATGAATTTTCGGAACCTACATCTATTTACTTTCTATTTTTCTAAAATTGCTAAAACCCTGCGAAAGCAGCGCGAGTAGAAACAAAAAACATATACCCGGATAACGAATAATCCGCTAAGATGTTGGTATTCCCACCTCTTTAAATCTCATTAATCACGAGTTTGTATTAAAAATATAAAAAAAGACGTTGGCAACTTATCAGAGCTACGACCAACCAAGCTCAAGGTCCCCACTTCTCGCCTCGTTTATCTTCAGCTCTAGAAAAGTCAAGCATCTCTTATTACATCGGATTGATTAATCATGTATAAATAAGTTTCCGCGAGCGCATAACTCGCCGCCGGGCGATGTTCTTTGTGCAGTAAGCTACTGCTCTTTTCGTCTTACCCAACGAATACTGCACTTTCAACGTGAGTATTTTTTGCTTTTACCTCAGTAGACGTGGAGTAAAACGGGGTATTTATCATTATTTTGTATTTAATAACGTAAACAAAAGTGAACGAGAAATTCCACATCGATTCGTGACGTAAAACATTGAATAATCTAGTCAGATTTCCCTCTTTAGTGTGTTACCAGAATATTTATTAGATTATATATCTAGTAGAGTAGCTTTTACTGTGTATCAACTTTCTATTCTTTGAACGTACAAAACAATATCTTTTTTTATATCTTCAATGTGGTCTTTAATTTTGAAAGATAAATTTGTGAATTGCGTGCAATTTATGTTTTTAAATAAAATAACAATTAAAACAATTTTCTATTTTATAAAAATCGTCACAAAAAGTTTTATAACAATAAGATAAGACTTTGCAGATAAATAATTAAAAGCATGATAGCAATATCATTGGTCGAGTATGAAGATTATAAATTTTTTAAATAAATTATACCCAGAAACAGAAATTTTCCGTGTTCGACAATAATTTATTAAATTAAAAAAATATTTTCCGTTACAAGAACAGATTTATTAAATCGATCCAATCAATCTAGATTATATTTAAAAAATTTTCATCCTAGAATTTGTGTCTCTGATAACTTTATAGGCTTTATTATCTAAAAATGGTGAAACACAAGAATTAACAAAGTGTCGTTAAATTTTTCTTTAACAAAAAATCTCCCGCAATTCCTACAAATCAGTTGAGTAAACAAACATAAATTTTCATAGGATGTCAATGTACAGTAGAGCAGTGATGCTGCTAATGCTTGTGTCAAGCTTGCTGATCAGCCAGTATCCGGTATCAGGACGGATCCTGAAAAAGTGCGACGCAGACAAGGAATTAAAGAACTCAAAGGTCATCGATAGATCTTTCATCGCCCACTTTGTCTGCTTAATGCAATACGACGGCCAATTCAACACGTCGTTAGTTAAAGGCCCCGGCAGCAAGGCCAGCTACTCCTACGGAGTCTTCCAGATCAGCAGCGACAAGTGGTGCAGTCGCTACAGGCCTGGCGGCGAATGTAACAAGAAATGCGACGACTTCGCCAACGACAACATCCAGGATGACATTGTCTGCGCCAACCTCATTTTCAAAAAAGAGGGCCTCAAGCACTGGCCCGGATGGGTCAAATACTGCAAGGACGGTACGCGTCTGCCGAATTTGAACGACTGCAAAAACAACAAGAGAGCCGATTCTGGCGAGTCGGAAATTGATGAGGTTATGGATGACGTGTTGGAGGATCTCGAGGAGATCAAGGAAATTTTAGCCGAGCTTAAACACAACGAAAAGGAATCAGGGGCGAAAAAACGAAAAGCAGAAGAATCGGTCATTTCGAGGCAACCGCCTATGTCGATGAAAAATGTAAGGTTGTCCGATAATGGCGAACAAGATATTGTGATACCTGAAGAATTGTTGTGATGATTCCAAGTCAGCCAGTGCCTTTGTAAAATACTAATCTAAGCCAGCAGTGTTTATTTTCCCGACACATTGTACAGTATACATTGTAAATGTTGATAATAATTAAACGATCACGACATCAGATGTCACGAGATGAAATCCTGCAAATTTATTTCCGCTAATTAGATAATCGTAGACCGTTGGCCTTTAACCCTTTATACCACCCGACGACACGAACTCCTTTCCATTCGCCCCGTCCGCGCCGTATTTCGGTACTATACGTTAGCCAGGAAGCATTACGAACACGCAAAAGTCAGCTGTAACTGCGCGGGAGGAAGGGAGGCACGAATCTCTGGGGCGCTCGCCTTCCGCGATTTCCGAGCGATCGGTTTTTCCCACACAGAGGCTTCGGAGGGGCCACAGAGACCGGCACAGCTCACGATTTAACCCCCTTGCGCATAATGCAAGTCAGTCATCGAGCGGCTAGCGGTGAAAACGATTCGCTCATGCTGGCTTTCGGCGACGCATTTGCCTGATTCTCTTGTGCCTTCGCCGTGCCTCCGCATCCTCTCCGCCGTTTTCCCCAGACTTCTTTGCCGCAGTTTAGCGGACCATTAGCCGAGATGCTCGTGCGCTTTACCGCAAGCTCGGAATCATCCGCATTTGGAAAAAAAAAACAAACTACCTCGGGACTCTTGCATATTTAACGAACCAGGTCGTGTGAACCTCTAGCTTCATTTCAAATTTTTGAGGGAATTCAACGGAATTTTATAGACGATCGTCGTCTTTCGGTTGACAAAAAAGAAGAAGAAAAATCGGACTTCTCAGCAAAATACGTATAGAAATTCGAGAAATGACTAATGTCCCGTCGACGAAATTCTAATCTTAACATCTCCCATCCGCCGTCCTTCCCTCCGCGAGCGTGCCCAAAGAAATGCAAATAATTTGATTGGTTGCTTATCGACGTAGAACCTCATAGAACAGCAAGTCCGAAGAGGCTCTCTCTTGTCTTGGATTGCGCATCTCCTTCTCTTTCTCTCTAGCTTTGAGAGGGACTTTCGTCCCTGACGAAATGGCCATTCGCGAAAGAGAGGGAGGGGGTTACAGTCGACGACGTCTCCGTGGACGGCCACACGGGACGAGAGAGAGACGGGGCGGAGGGGCAGGCTATAGCCGCACGTATACGTGCAGCTGTACACAGTGGCTTTGAAAGCGCCCAGGGCGGCTCCGAACGATGTTGTTGGCCGTGGCCGTTTTCGCCCGGGGCAAGTTCCCGCTGCCCTCCCTTCCCCCGCGCACCCCCCTCCCGTAGCCGGAGAGCTACACGACAAACGCGCGCGCGCGCGCTTCGACCACCTCGCTCGCCGTATCTTCCTTCTTTCGCAATGCTTTCTCTCTCTTTCTCGCTTGCCCCTCCCCCCCTTCTCTTTTTCTCTCTTTCTTTTTTTCTCGCCTTTAGGCGACGATTTTTTACGTCATATTTTCTGCCATTTACAGCTGGATATAGTTCTCGCAGAGAGGAGAATTTTCTCGTTTGAACTTCTCCCCAGACGAATTGCAATCTCTTTGTTTGCGCTTAAGGAAAAAAAGGGAATATCGGCAAAAGTAATAAGAGAGAGAGAGAGACCTGGGGCTTCTTGATAACGACGAGCTCCACTCCTCATCTACAATGCTTATCCTCACGACGACCGCGAGGCAAATTATAAAATTCGCCTCGAGAGAGTACTTTTCAAACCGTCGCGTCGTGAAAATCGTCGATCCACAGCCGAACACTTTCTAAAACACCCGTAACTCGCCGACGATCGTCTCTTATTTGCCACTCTACCTTCCACCGATGTCCTACGCCCATCAGGGACGCTCGATCTGACTATATCTCTTGCTCGATATATACCGTATCGCCGGCGGTAATACGCTCGCGGCTTCAACCCAACAACTGGCCCATTATATCCTCTCTCTGTCTCTCTACCTCGGCAGATCCAATAGCCAGAGTTGCATTAACGCAAACACCGCAGGCCGCGGGACGCGCTGCGGCGTCGCATTACGATGTTGGCTCGATATAGAAAGTAGCAGTCGCGGCGCGCAAATGCACACCCCGGGATCTAATTTTCTTTTGCTCTTTCGCGTGCTTTTATTTTTTTTTCTTCGCTCAATTCCATTTTCTTGACAACCTTCACGTTTTTTTTTTTTTACTTTTGATCTTACGTGAATCGGCTGCTCCTCTCTATTTTTGAGCTAAAAAGCGACGAAGGGGAAGATACAGGCCGTGTATACTCGCGCGACAACTACATCTCAAGTCCTCACGCCTCTCCCATCTTCATTTCGACTGATCGCTTTTTAACGATCACGCCGACACGAGCAATCTCGCGAACTTAATCTTGCATTATAAACAAGGAAATTTACGTTCTCCTTTTCTCTTCCTTTTATATCCTCGGCAAAGCTCATTATCATCACTTTAGTCGAGCCAAAATCATGAATCGACAGCGCGGCTTTGGGCGAGCAGCAATTACGAGAAAGCAGGTTGATTACCGGAGTGCGCAGAGGAATATAGGGGGGAGGGAGGGCTGCCGAAGTAACAGTAGGCACTAATCGGCCGATTGAAAAATCCCGCAGCCGGCGTGTAGTGCGACGAAGGATGAGCGGTTGGCCGCAAGCTCTCTCGTGCACGTGGTCGACGCTCTGCAGCATATAAGAGAGAGAGAGAGAGAGAAAGAGAGAGAGAGAGCGGCTGCATCTCTCTCGGCATTTCTCTGCCCCGACCGTGTGTGCAGTATAACGTGGCGCTTGGCCTCGGTGGAGGCGCGCCTTGTCGACCAATCGCAGCCCGAGTACTCGCGCTCTTTCTCTCTCACGAAAGAGAGAGAGAGAGACTGTCGGGTGTCGGCGCGCGCTCTCGCTCGCTAGCTCGCCCTCAGTTCGAGTCGGGCCGTTGCCTCGCGCGTATCACCCCGTTCGTCTATGGCCCGCGAGCTCGTGCCCCTGCCGCTATCCACAGCAGCATCCCGCTTGTCTCGTGGAGCATAGGCTCGTGTCTGCTAGGCACTAAGTCACGTGGTTATGACGAGTCGACATCGTTGCTCCCCGAACAATTAGAAGAATCTCGCTTACGCGAGAGACTGACTTTGTATTGGTGAGGTACTCCGGGGGCCAATTGGAGGGCAATTTTCTTCGTTAAACCAGAGAGGCACAGGGTGGCGCGGGAGCTGTACGATTACGAGCAACGTGGACGTTGCAGCAGAGCCGTCAACCTGGAGCCCACGTGCCAGAAACGGTGAGTACTCCGCTGACGCGTTGACGCGAGAGGTTTTTTGCGACTTTTATTTGGATTATTAATAATGGCGAATTTGACAGATTTTCATAATGGCTTTAAAAGGACTAGATTGCTCAACTCTAACGTTACGTAATGTTGTGATTGAAAATGACTATACAAGTTTTAATTAACGATGTTCGCTATACTGTTGAAATAAGTACTTTTTAATTAATGTTACTCGTTAGCTCGCTTGACACACTCGATCAGTGTTTGTAATTTATAGTAACTCTTATTTCGTGTGAATATAGTGAACTATTGACGTTTATTATCAATCACAAACACAATTTATAAGCCAATTTAAAAATACATGAAAATTCATTTTTTTTAACCTCGAAATAAAAATTTAAAAAAACGGAGTCGTTTATCGTTTGCTCAGCAAATTTTGATTAACTACCGTTAACATTTATTGCACGTACGAGCTCGCACTGTTTGTCGTAAATACGTTAACGTCATCTAATAAACCATCGAAAGAACCGAGATATAATTTAACAAATATAACAATAACTACCCAAATCGTTTTTCCATAAACCGACCCTTTTTTGTCCAAAGGAATTACATAACCGCCAATAGCATTTCGCGATAAATCATTTGCCGCACAAAAATATCGGCCGACATTATCCGCCAGCCAAACAAAACGCCAACAGCCCTAATTACGAAACGTTCGAGAGAGATAGCCTACGGGCCACGCGCAGCTTACCGCTAATATTTTTATTTTATTTTTATTCTTCGCATAAAACTACCCGATATACTTCTAGAAAGCAAAGTACATAAAATTATACCCCATCATGTATCCGAGAGAGAGAGAGCAAAGCCATAGCCCGAATAACATCGTCCGGCCACATTCGGAATTCGATTCGTCTCTCTCTGCGCAGTGCAATTTCATCGGGTTGCTCGCGCCTCGCAGAGCCGCAATTGGCCTCATCGGCGCACGGCATGCAGCTTCGCTAATGAGACTTACCGCGGGCCACACTCGCGTAGAGCGAGAGAGCCGGATTCCCGTGTGCTGCGCCGCGCCCACAAAGACGATACGTCGCCCTGGGCCAATTACCCGAAGCATAGAAAGACGCGCTGGAGTTGTTCTCCCTCCCTCCCTCTCTCTCTCCCGCATTCGCTAGTGGCGCAGAGAGAAACGTAGCCGGGGGGAGAAGGCGAATATGAACGAACGGCAAAGGAAGGAGAAAGAAAAATATAAAACAAGCAGGGGCGAGGGTGTAAGGGGCAGGAATAAACGGGGGGGACCAGGCAGGGATGCCGCGCCAAGGGACTAAGTGAATGCCGAATTGACAGCAGCAGCCGATGCGCCAGAAGTCTTGTCGAGGATTAAACGCGGATTACTTCTTTCCCACCCCCTTCCCTGCTGCTCGCCTTCTTCTTTTATTTTTCCGATGGTTTACCTCGACGTACATTCCGATCGACTGACCTTGTTCGGCAAAAATACACCCTTCCAGCTGTAGTTTAGATTTAAAGATTAAATTTTATGTAGCCTAGTTCGACGTTATCGTGCCGAGGGAGGGGGGATAAGTCTTAATTTCTTTGAATTGCACGAAATAAAATAAAGAAAATGGAAATTTTGTGTGTGTGTCTCTCTTTCTCTTTCTCTCAAGTCGATTCATAAATGCGTCGTAAACGAACAAAAGCATCTCGTTGACCCATAAATTTTATTGCAGCACGAACGAGAGAGAGAGATGCTTTTATTACATCGCAACGGGTCATTTATAACAGCGCAATTACCCTGATTTCAATTTCCGCCTCTAATTCCTTCTTGCCCGCCTTCCCAAAAGCAAAATAAGAAAGATTTAATTAAACTTATTTACTTCTTTTTTTTTTTAATCGCTTTACAGTCTCGCGTATAACGCACCCGACACTCGGCTGGCATTAAATTGATTATCCAAAAATATAATCCCTTAAATCAAAGGGGCGCTCCTCAAAAAGAAAGCAAATCAAGAGAAAAATAAAAAAAAGCGCAAGAAGGAAAAAAAGAATGAAAAAAATAACGATGCCTCGGCGGTAATTAAATATTCATCCGATATCCCAAGCGATCGCGTCCCTCCTCAAAGCCCCCCCGAGTACTCTTTAGCCGTCTGAAATTACGTCCATATCACGAAGCACGTGCCCATTAGCGGCGCTTAACCAGTCTCCCTCCATCCAAGAGTCTCAGGGGGGAAAAAAGGACGAGTGCAAGCGAGACGCCACGGTTACCAAGCGTATATCCATACAGAGAGAGAGTGAGATGCGGCGAGGGAAGGGGGGGTTGTCCGGCACGCGCGCATAACGGTGCGCAAGGCAAGAGAGGCCCCAACGACTCTCCTCGGGCTTAATTACCCCTGCGTCTCCGGGCTCACTGACGGATTTATTATCGGCTCGCGGCCTACGTCGCCGCCGTCTTCATTTTCTCGCGAGAGAGAGAGAGAGAGAGAGAGAGAGAGCGCGTCCCCAAGTGTGCTCTCCTCCTGCTGCCATGAAGCACCGTTGAATTACGCGCTCGCCACGCGCCTGGTCTACTTCCCGGCGGCAGCTCCTTCTTTATTTCTCGAGAGCGCAGCGCACGTGGCCTGCTGCTGTCGGCACGAGTTAGAGGAGAATTGAACGCCAGGCCGTGCGGCTACGCTGATGAGCTTGTACGTATATGCTGAGAGGCTGTACGAGGTCCTTTCTTGACCCACTCGCGGTTCGGGCCAAGTTCGTTTGATTTGGTACCGGAGGGGGGGGGGAGATGTCTCCGCGATCTCGGGAGCGTGCGGCTTGTACTGCGGCTTTGGAAGATCGTGTTTGGTTTGCGGCTCGTTTTAATTGCCAACGCGAGCTGAGGAATTTATGGGGGGTTCGAAATGCTGTTTGGCAGCTTTGAGATTCGGATTATTCTCGTATAGCGTTGTTTTAATGCGGTTATTTAACGAAAATCTATTATTCTATTTACCGGGGGCTAATTAGAATATAATGACGCTCGCTATTATTTATGCAAAATTATTGCGCTCGATATACACGTATTAATATTAAAGTATATTCTAATGCTCGCGCGCTGACGTAAATTGCGCGAGATTCATAATTTATACGTAATTCAATTACTATTACCCTATAGCGTATACGCGCAATTATAATTGAATTCATCAGCGGAGTCGCAAATTTTTTTCGCAATAAACACCATCGCATTGATTAAGAAAAGAAAAACGTCGCTCGTTACAAATTACAGTTACAAAAAGGTTCGAAAACGATAGAAGAAAAACAAAGCCAGAGTAAAGTCAATAATTTCAAAGCCGAGAGAGAATTCGCTACTAAGCGATCGCAATTTTAATTAAACGCACCTCAGCTCTCTCGAGAGAGAGAGCTATAGGCAAATATTTTATTCACCTCGCAACACACACACACACACACACACACACACATACACACAGACGTAATCCAACCGCCTACGTGTGCGCGCGCATAAACACGGACACCGCGCGGTCTTAGCCCGGATATCGTGTGTTTATCGCGAGCCCCGCAAGTGAAAATATTCTCTCCGCCGCGCTGTATAGCGGGACAAGCCGCGAGCGTATACTACTCCGGCTTTATCCGATCGATTTGTATATGGAGAGGCACGATAGAGCAAGCGAGCGAGTAGGAAACGAGGGTCGCCGGAGGGAGGGGGGGGGTCGTTAATTTAATTAGAAATCGAGGAGTAGCGCTCGAGATTTATTAATGTCTAAGGAGAGCCGGCGATCTCAAGAGGAGTGGGGGGGGGGCTCTAATGAAGAGAGATTGTAAATAAAATGCGGAAACGAGGACGTTTTATTTATCGGCAAGCGAGTTAGCGAGCCCGCGCTCCGTAACGGATTATATATGGGCCGGTTTAAAAATTAGCAAGCTTCGCCGGCCGATTTATTACGGACCGCTTGCGTATGTACTACTCTTGTATATAGGGGAAGGGGGTACGAGGAGAGAGAGAGCGTGTGCAACAGTTTTCCTTGGGAGCTTATTAATTAATGTCCCGTATATCCCGTGCTCGGCGAATGTAAATTTCCCCCCTTAGCTCAAGATTTAGTTTCAGCACTTGAGCTTCTCGTGTGTGTATAAGCGACTATTAATTGCATCGATAATAGACTTTGTCCTTCTTTTTTTTTTCTTTTCAAGCAAAAATTGGAAGACAAAAAAAAAACGTGCAAATTAAAAAATCGAAGACGGTTATTGCGTATAGCGTTATAGAATGCTTTATTAGCGTCTCGTTGAAGATCGATTGGAAACGATGACGAAAGCGCAGGCTCTGACAATTAGCGGAGAATCCAAACGAAGCGATGCGGCTGTAGCGAAAAGCTTAGAGCTAAAAAAAATAAAAGGAGCGAGTATCCCGAGGCAGGGAGTGTGCGGGGGGAGGGCGAAAAAGCGAGTAACGTCAGCGAAGCCGAGTAAAGCAACGAAATCATCGGGTCCTCGAGGCAGGAGCGAGCGAAAGAGAGAGAGAGAGCGCTGGGTGACGTAAGAAATTCGCCTCGCGGATGCATAGGTAAGAGAGACAGAGTCGACGAAGAGGGGAGGGGGGATGTGCCGTGGGCGACTCTCTTTCTCAGTCTTCCAGCCCTCATCTCCCTCTCTCTCTCTCTCTCTCTCTCTCTCTCTCTTTCTCTCTCTCGAAAACTTGGCATCCCGCGGCCGGGGAAAGAGAGCCGAGAGCGTGGGGCGCAGACGCGCGCAGAAAGCAACGGCGAGCGCTCGAGGGTAGGAGAGCCGAAGAGGATGAGGAGAACGAGGAGGATGAGGTGGAGAAAGAGAGAGAGCGGCGTCGGGGCCGGGCGCGACGGAGACAGCACGAGGCCCGAGGGCCATCCTAGCCCCCGCGGGCTCAGCGGCGGCGGCGGCCCGCACGAGTTGTTCTCTCCTCTTTCGGGCGGCCGCGCGCATGCAGCCGTCCTCCCTCCCGCTCCGCGCCCCTCCTCTCTCTCTCTCTCTCTCTCTGCGCCGTAATTAGAACCGAGCGCCCCGGGGGCAGCCGTGTGCAGGGGAGGCAGCAGCAGAGCCCGCCTCCCTGCCTATACCCGCGCCGCCGCTAACGCTCCTGGGCCCCTCGGGCTGACGAGCTCTTCTCTCTCCCTCTTTCTCTGCCACCCTCTCTCTTTCCACCTCCTCTCGCCCCGGACCGAAATTATTCATGAAGAGCGCGCGAGGCGAAATTCGCCCGCAAATATTTCATTTCCACGACGAGAGAGCGCCGTGGCCTAGCGCGCGGAAAGAGAGAGAGAGAGAGCCTCCAGCGAATTCGAAAGATTTTTCTTTTTCGTTGGTCGAGCGCGAATGTGTATAATGTGGGCGGGTGTAGGTTAGATGGGACGGGAAAACTGGAATGCCATAGGGGGATTAAAAGAGAGAAGGGGGCAGCTCGAAATTTTGGATGAACGTTTTAGGGCTGCGGCTCGTGCGCGGAAGCTACACGCTCGACGGAAACTGGGGCAGCGGTAGCGGTAACAGGCCTTGCTTCCGTCGTTCCTTTTTTTTTTCTTCTTAATTTACTCTTGGGCTACTTTGGCTTTCGAGATTGGCCATTATAATGTTTGCTAACGCGCGGACTCCCTGCTTTGGGTGAGGTTATGGTTTTTACGTTGAAAATTATTGAAATGTCGCTTATTGGCGCGTAATTCGACGATAACGATTTTTTCGTCAACGCGTTAAGGTATTAGGCGAAGACCCTCCGGCAAGTTATCGTTATACAGCGCGCTGTATACATGTATACGAAAACAACGAATTCTGGATCAATAACTAAACGCCGAGAGATCAAAGGCGTATTGATTAAGAGCTCGCGCTCGACGTGTACAACAACACCGCAGCTGCAGCTCTCCACAGCACGTCTTGCTAATTTCAAAATTTAATTAACAAGACGCCCGTTGGATAGACAATGCGCGGTAGTTTAATTGACTTTATCCCCGAAGAAACCCTATTAATCCCTCACCCCCATGTTCGGGGAATAAACCTATACCGATCATAGCAATACAAATGCACTTTTTCGTTGTCAAATTTAGTTCGGTTAATTATCTCGTCTAAGGAATAGATCTACAATTCGAAGCTCCGCTGAAACTTGCTTTGCCTTCATTAATACGTAACCAAGTACTGCGGTTCGTATAAATGCATAACGGTATACCAGACCGAGTGGATGAAAGACAGCGGTGTAAAAGCACTGACACGGCCCGTGGAAGAATGGATCGCTGCTGTAGCGACTTATCAGCACTTGCGTCCAAGTCCCTCCCTGGGGCACGTGACTCGCAACAATAGTGAAATGGATGAGGTGAGAGCTTGGCATTAGGTGTGCAATCTATTCCATTTTGCCGGATGGCTTGGCTCTACACCCATCGACCCTCGGCAGCTCGCTAATTCCGCAGGACTAACAGGTGGCGCAAAGTTATGGGGAGGTTTTTCATGGTGGATCGGATTACCGATTTGGAAAGAGAGAAAATCCAATATGTCGGATGGGAGATGAAGAGCTCGAATGGACTCCGGTAAAGGATATTTAATGACGGGTGGATCGATCGACTTTAGACATCAACGATTATTTTCCTAAGCCTATTACCGTGTATAACCTCAAAAACATTTTTCGAATCGCAATAAACTTTCCAATCGGCCAAAAAAAAAATAAGGTAAAAATCGAAGATACAATTTCTCGATCGAAAACTCTGGGGGTAATAACTTAATTCCCGCGAATCACGGGCAGCCGATGCGTTTAACAATTTCCTAGATAATTTTACCTACGATACGTAGGATCGTTAGAAAAAAAAGTATTCTAGAAAATAAAACGCAACGAAGAAAAGGGGACGAGGGATCCAAATAGCACAAGATGCGGATGGCTGATACGAAGAGGCCACGTACGGATAAATTGAAGAGAGCTCAAGGCAATAAACAATCGGCTGGGATTTAGAATCGATCCGCCGGTATATCGTGTAAACATCGGTTTTAGCAAACGCGCGCATACTCCTATGACGCGGTTACACGGCTGCCCCCCGCGGGCGGGGAGGCAACTCTCTCTGTTCCACACGCCGATTGCGGTTATCCATGTGATTGCTGTCGCGCAAAATCCTAAATGTTTAACTCGAAATAACATAGGCCTATAGCTGGAAAATTGCTCCACGCTCTCTCTCTCTCTCTCTCTCTCTCTCTCTCTCTCTCTCCTCTCTCTCTCTACTAAAGCCAGCATAAGCCTCTGTCGCACAATCGGCGTCTCCTACAACCAGCAGCAGCGCATTATTTCCCCGCATATACATCTCGTCTTGATCCTATACGAAGCCTATGGGGCATATCTATCGTTGCAGCCGGCTCAAGCGCAATAATCCACGCAACAATGGCTCAGGAGAGTGATCGCTATCCCTCTCGGCGCTCTCTACTCCAGGCGTTGGTCTCTCTCTCTCTCTCTCTCTCTCTCTCTCTCTCTCTCTCGCGTTTTTAGGCCCCCTTTCGCCCGGACGGCCCGACCAATCGCGCGCGGTACCAGCCGCACCGTTACCCACCAGCGGCACGCCTCTCTCGCGCGCGCGCCTCTGCATATCTGTGTACACACATATACAGAGCCGTTTCCCTTTCCGCTCGGCTCGCGCTGCTCTTTTTTTTTTTTTGTGCTTGGCACGGATGCAGGCTATTAGCGGTCGCCGTAAGCCGGTAGGCTCATATGCACACCTGCTATTTCGACGGAATTCGTATATAGGTGCACTGTGTTTAGCCTGCTGCTCCTGTTCCTGCCTACCTCACCCCACCCCTCGTAAACGCCTGCTATAGCTAGTTTCCCTGGACTTTGACACACTTACGCGCCTTGCTTCGTTTTCGCGTCGTTTTTCCTATAAGGTTTCGTCAAGCCGTCTACTCGCGGATTTAATAAATTTAGCAAATCATTGCAGCGTGTTATTAATTTTCCAACGATTTCCATTGTTTAGCTTCGGTCTTGGCTTCGGCAAAAAAAATACAAATTTATAAAATTTAAGTATCGAAAGCGAAAATAAAGCGTTGACAAGCATGTAAATCACGCGAGAAAATTGGAAAAATGGAGTTTAAAGCTTTCGCGAGCTCGAACAATGGTTTATTTATCAATTTTAAAAGAGATGGTAAAATATTACCTACAATTTTAAACGACCTCCTCTGGTATACATAAGTTCGTGTGTCAAAACAATAACAATTAAAAAACTTTTTAAACTTACCTCACTTTGTATTTCTTCTAACAATGAATAGAATTTAATATATTCAGCAAACTCTCTAAAACCCAATTCTGGTCCATCTAGCGTACGTAATCTGTTTTTTTGCTTTTTCAATTTCTTTGTAACGCAAGCGTTTCATTAACTGATTAATATCTCCACTCCGAAGACATCTTTTTAATCCTTGTTCTTTGTGATTGTTAATGAAAATAATTGCCCCATCAGTATTTTCCTCAAGCCGATCCCAACTTACATCTAAAGACTGAAATGTATTTATATAAGTTAAAGAAAACTTTTAATTTAATATAGTTCGGTCAAAACAATAACTTGTCATTTTTTATTAACGTTCTCCCCGTTCAATCGTGCGCCGTTAAATAATAAAGCACATATTATAATCGTAACGGAGAATGGTTACGCAAGAAAACGACGTTGACCAACCGGGCTGTTGGGCGAAACGCGCGTATATATACCTGCCCCGGTCTATACTCCCCTAATGATTTATGACTCAATTACCATTACCTTAGCCATATTCTCATCGTGTATGTGTGTCTTGGTACTTCCTTCTTCGCCTAAACGCATTTTCACCATGGCCATATAGCGCAAACAACCGCTGCGCATTGTTCTCCTCTCGCCCATCGATTATACCCACTTACGCAACAACCAGCTCACGCGACAACGTGTGTGTCTCCGAACATTCCAGACTAAAGACCATCATTAAAAACCGCACAGCATCCCATCCCTCTCCTATAGCAAAACCAAGGGAGAATTTTGAAAGGCCGCAGAGCGATTCATCAAATCGATTTCCCCTCTTCGTATATGGCCAAGCACACACAGCGCGGGTGTGAAGAGAGAGAGAGACCCGTTAACGAGCGCAGACCGGGGGCTCCTCCGCTGCGGACTAACGACGCGGAGGAGGAGGAGGAGGAGGATCGTCAGAGCTGGGGGGCAAAAATCAGCTCGACACCTCCTCTGCCGTAGGATCCCGCTGTATGTACCAGGGCCCCGCACCGTGTACGCGCTCGCCGTAAATCATCGGGACGGACGCGCGTTATATTGCGTCGCGGCCTCGATTTCCCGCGAAGGAGGAGGAGGAGGAGGAGGACGTAGAGCCATAACGGCTGCCGGACCCGGAGGTCCGACTCTCCCCCTCCGGGCCTCTCTCGCGAATATTAATGTCAGCCGCGCCCTCGGCTCTCTCGTCGTCCTCGTCGCAAAGTCCGCTTCCAGGGCTGATTTATAATGAGCACGGGGCTCCATCGGCCCGAAGGTGGAGGCATGAAAAGGGGGCCTCTCTTTCCTCGTTAATAAACGAAAGCGGCGGCTGGAGAAATTGCCGCGGCGGCGGCGGCCGTCGTTGCGCCGTTAACGTGCGTGCTGCGTGCGTGGGGCCCGGCAGCGAGAGCCTCCCGCCGATGATTATACAGGCCGCCCGTGTGTGTACGATACGCGCGAGCATCTGGACCGATGCTCCTCCTCCTCCTACTTCTATTACTACTATACTTCCTCTTATTCTCGCGATTAGGCCGCGCGGAATCTCTACGATCGTTTATTTATCATCTCGCGAGCGCTGTGGCAGCTGCGCTGCTGAATTGACGCGAGGGCCGAGAGATGTGGTTTAGTTTATGAATTTTTGCGTTGTTTATTTTGTGCCGCGGAGTACGATAGTTGCGAAGATGAGATATACGACGGAGGATGAACGATGATTTCTGGAGATTTGAAAATCGAATAAATAGAATAACAATAAAGTACACAAGACTCGCGTATATAAGTCGTCGCGATCTCAGTACTGCATCGAAGCCCCTTACGAACAATAAAGGGCTGTTATCATCCAGACGGCGGCTTCAGCGCAGCCGGTGTATTTTCATAAACTGACAAGCTTCGCGCTTACGGGCCGGCGCCGGTGTAATTGATACGGAATCCCCGGAACGAGCGCTAACGAGTTAATGGCGATGATGTGACGCGCACACACGCTCCTGCCTCGGTTCCAGGGGGATAGAGAGAGCCCAGTGCCTGGCGTCGATAAATTTGCCCGACGCACAGTGCCACGTGAGAGAGAGAGGAGAAACCGGTTGGCACGCGTAGCCTCCCTGCCCCTCTTGCTTGCGACGTGTAAGACACTTTTCTCGTGCGCATCAACCTCGCGAGCTTTATATCGTTCAGGATCGTTGGGTTTCGTTTAGATAGTGCGGGTTTTGTTGATCTTTATGTGGGTATTTTGAATTTGGTGTATTTTGTTGGGGCTTAAATTTATGGGTTATTGGGATAACGAGCAATGAATTTTACGTAAACACAGCAAGTGAGATAGGGATTTCGAAAAAAAATTTTTTTTTAATCATTGGCACGGATCGACTGATAAGCGGATAAGGCTGCTCGACACGGCGCGCGACAGGGAAAATGTAGAAAAACGAGTTGAATTAATAAAAAAAATAAAGGTTCAGGTGAATATGGCCGTAGCGCGCGGTGATATATTATTACTGGCTTTCCCGCATAATTTACGAATCTGGTCATTTAAAATGTATTCGCGTAATAATAGATCAAGATATGCTTCGGAGAGAAAGCTAAAATCCCTGCGCCTGCTAAAATAAGAATAATATTTACAATAAAAATAAAATCAGCAAAAATGGAAAATTTCGTTTAAAAAAAAACCGCTAAATAAATTCCTCTAACCAGCGAATTTTCTCCAATACACATCGAGAAACCAACAAACGCCAAATCCCATAAAATCATTTGCCTCTTATCTAAACGTACAGCCGTGGGTGTGGGCGGTAGGCATAAGGCGCGTGTCACCCGAGCAAGCGTATAATGTAACGGTGCAGCGTCGCGTGCGCAGGCCGTACGTCGCGCGTCTTAGGGCCGCGGCCTTTGATTTACGAGAGAGCGGACTTTCTAATCGGCCGGCCAATATAATTCATGCCTTTACATCTTATTCGCGAACGCGTGTACCAGCTCTAGTCCTGCTTAAATTTTTACATACCCACGATATTTATTTTCGCGTCCTCTCCTTAAATTAAAAGCTCCTTTATATACATTGACGGTTACCGTTCGAAGCTTTCAACAAAGCCAATGAATGATTGATGAGCCGGCTAATTAAGCGCGGCTTCTTTTGTCTCTGGGCTAAGATTGAAATTTTTAAAATTCATCGGCCGATAAAAAATTCAGGCGCCGGTCTACAACGCGGCTACCACGGCGCTGTTTACCCGGGATATAGCTTCACCCGGTGTGTTGGCTTCTTAATATTTCAATTTATCCTTATTATTTATACGGAACTAATTAAAACGAATGACCGCTATTACGGGCGCTACATAAGCGCCAAGACGCGGAGAGCTGTTTTACAAGCGCGGCCGAATTACCATACGCAGCTCTGTGATCCGCATAAATCAAAGATTTAATTTAAATCTAATCATTTCTCAGGCGCGAAAATTAATCGCTAACAGCGCGCGAGAGCTCCGTCTTTTTTTTTCTCCTCCTCCCAAAGTATCGTTTGGGGAGGGGAGTGACGCAACGTCGCCGAGCGCGGTTTCATTAATAAACATGGGGAAATTTTCAGCGACGACGACTTGGCGCGAGTCCCGACAAAGAAAAATAAGCCTAGTACTTTCATGCTAATCGAGAGGAAAGAGAGAGAGAGAGAAAGCGAATCTGTTTGGCAAAGAAGCGCGAGAAAGTGTCGTATCTCGATTTGATCGTACGTGTTAGGACCAAGAGCTTTTGATTAGCTGCTTAATGGGAGAAACGCGCGAAAGATGAGCCAACCCGATTTTGAGATTTATGTAGACAGCGGGAGCAAAGTGCTTCTGGTTACAAGTTTGTGGTGTCTTTTAATCGATTCAGTTTGCGAATTAGTTTTTCGCCTGCGAAAGAGGCGGTGTCTCACTGAAAATTATGGAAAAGCTATTTTCTCACGAATAAAACGCCGATTACGTAATATCGGCCTCCAAAACGATTAACCCGTGCTCGACCGAGGCAATAATTATTGTGCGTAGACAGTCGCGTTGACGAAGAAAAAAAAATATAAATAAAACTTACGCCGCGTTATAATTCAAAATTACAAAATTCTAATCGTTGCGCTTTGGCAATAATATATTCCCTTCAAAATCGACTTCCAACATCTCGATTATCATTTTTCCCAGACTTTTCAGCTATTGCATTCAGCCGAGATTCGCGACTTTTGCGCAATAGCCCCTTGAGGGAAAGAAAAAAGGCGCCGAGGCATTTCTGTGTTTTGTTATACCAACCGATCGATCTATCAATCCTTTCTCAACAACCACATCAACGAGCTCTCGCGTTTCCAGTCCAAAGATCCGCATACCAGCCTGACGTCTCAAACCCCCCCCCCCCCAAGTCTCATCCCCATCAATTTCCTGCAAAAACTGCTCACATACGAGAACCAAGCGGAGTAAAGCTCGAGGGTCTATCGCAGTCACCTGCAGCGCAAAAAAATCGCGCGATTCCAAACAGAAACATAGAAGAAGAGAAAGAAAGGGCTCCGTGGCGAACGCTATGTTCGTATGGAGAAACGAGCGTCCGGAAGAGAGGGCGAGAGAGAGAGAGAGGCCCGTCGGCGACGCGGGTTACAAGCGGAGCAG
Organism: Anagyrus pseudococci; assembly: GCA_030522585.1. NCBI lineage: Eukaryota > Metazoa > Arthropoda > Insecta > Hymenoptera > Encyrtidae > Anagyrus > Anagyrus pseudococci. Next base: position 112,392 of record JAPYYQ010000037.1, on the reverse strand, counting down.
AGAGAAAGAGCTCGGGCGCGGCGCGAAAAATCGCCAAAGGGGGGGGGGAGTTGTAAGCTCGCCCACTTGCGCCCACGCTCTCTTATCGCTGTGGGCCCACGCGTTATGCTCACCTCGTTCGAAGAGTGTATACACGCAGTACATAAACGACGTGTACGCTGTCTCTCTTTCTCTCTCTCTCTCTCGTGTATTTATGAGGCTCTCTCGAGCAGGAGAGCCGGGAAATGTGTTCATCGACGACTTGCGCGGCCCTCATACGCTTTGGCTAATTAATTGGACGCGCGATTGGGCTTGGGTAAAAAGCGCGGCTCGATTTAAAAGTCGCCGAGGGTGTATAACGCACGGCGTTCGAGAGTCTGCGTGCGCGTGTGGGCCTTTTTTTTCGGGGCCGAGGTGTTTTACGAGCTCGCTGGATTGACGTTAATTAAAAAGCGAGACCGCACCCACTATAGCAACGATGTTTTGGGATATGTATGTGTACGTGTATAAACAGTACGTACGCGTATGCGAATTTTACATTCGAATAAATATGAAATAAAAAAACAACATACACAGGTACACGAAAAACAGTTGGCACATCGGAAAAATACGAAGCCCATTTCCCACGCATCGGTGCCGTAATCGCGACGGGGCGGAGGAAAACTCTTTCGCGAATTTGAAAAAATATGAAAAAAATAAAACCACCGCCACAGCGCTGGGATACATCGAAAAATAATCACTTCCGCGCAAATAACCGCGTTTTTAATTAATCCAACTCTCCCGATGGCTAGAGAGGCCGGGGGGGGGGGAGCTCGCGCGTTCAGTGTTTATTACACTCGAGCGTTACATACGGGGCCGCAAGTTTATTGCGCGGGCGAATTCCGCTCGGCTTGCGGCGAGCGGCATTACCCGCGCCCCGAGCGCTATCAACGGCCCCCGGCCGCAATTTCAAATCCCGACAGCGAGGCAATGCAAGAGAGAGAGAGAGATCAATTGGAGCTCGTGAATTTTACGAAAATTAAATGAATCCTGCTACTGCTGTCCAACCTTCCCCTCCTGTACGCGATCGGGGTAACCTGTAATACAGTCCATTGTTTCACGCGTCGTTTGCTACGCTCAAAAGCCAGGCGCGTATCGATATGTGTCAATGCGAGTGAGCGATGCGTTACTTTTGTTATTCCAGCCGATTTGATTTTTATTCGACCTTATAATGGCCATTCGATTGTTTGGCAAATGAACTCTGCGCTGAATTCTTGATGCTTCGCGCGGTATACACGTCGCTGCTTTTCTGTATATTAAACACAGAGACAGACCAAGAGCGCGTCGAGAGACTCGCATTGGAAAGAGCTCCGCCGCAGCGCGGGAAATAAAATGAAACGAGGGGCAGAGGAGGGAGAACATATGCGCAAGCACGAGAAAGCAAACAAAGGGGCGCTCGTGTAAAGGACCTTTTTCCACGGCGGACAAATTAAGGGGTATATGCGCGAGAGCCCCTTTCTCGAATATCTCCGGTCGCGCTTCTTTACCTCCTTGGTATGCTTTGGGTACACACGGGCCTTCTCTCCGTGGGGGCACAGTTTTCGAGAGCTCGGCCGATGCGTTTTACGAGTTAAGGATATGTGGAGTGGCACTTGACGAGGAGGAGTGCCCCTCTCGACTGTACCCCCTCGACGTTCTCCTGTAGCTCGCGTGTTTCGTTCGGTGCACCGTAAAATCTGAGTTATGCGACTTTTTGCGAGAATTTCTTTTTTTTTTCAAGCTTTACCCCCTTGAGCTCGCTGATTTTTTTCCGAGGATACGTTGTTATGCGCGTGTGTAGTTGAAGAGTGGGTTATTGATTTCTGTTCAAAAAACTAGTTGTTGCGAATGTAAAATGGAATTGATAAGCGTTAAGTATGAATCAGATAAGTGAGAACCAGTTGGACGATAGACGAAATAAAAAATTGAAAATTTATAATAACCAAGTACGTAGGATGTGAGATTAAAAGATATACGTTACATTACGGAGCTCTCGGTAATCCAGGCACAGGAAAAAAAAATATGCTTACCTGAAACAAAAAAGAAAAAGATAAAGTTCATTATTAGAGTTGAATTTATTAAAATTTCCTTATATAAATTGTTCCATTGAGCTCCCGTTAAATTATTAAATTAAATAAGGTCGTTAAAACCCAGCACCAGCAATTAACAATTACGCCGATATACGTAATGAAAAATAAACTTTAATTACCCATGTAAAGAGCTCGCTAAAGATAGCTTAATTAACCTCGAGATCTAGGCACTCCCTTCTCCCCTAAAAAAAGAAAAACGCATAAAAGCCAAACTAACGCACAAGAGAAAGCTCCGTACGACCAGGCTGTACGCACCGCCTTGTCCACTGTGCCAATTCTCAAAGTGAAATATCGCTTTGTAACTTCGAAAGAAAAAAAAAAGGAAACAGCAAGCCGGCAACGCGCTCGAGGACAGAGCGAGGTCGGAAAAGTCGAAGGGAGGGGGGTGATTTTTACCGAATACTAATCGAGTATTTTCCGATTTGCCCCGCGTCAGCGGGATCAAGCAAGTTGAAGCGCGTTACCTTCCGCGACGTATTCCCCCGATTAAAAAAAAGATCTTTACGCAATCATCCACGATCCTCCCTCTCTACGCACGCCTTGCCCATCGGCTTCTCTCTCTTGAGTGTAGCAGCTCGCCCGAAGCGGACTGCTCTCACCTCTGCAGTGTGGACTCGAGTCCTCGCATATACATGCCGATGCAAATCCGAGTGAGTTCGGTAAACGCTCTCTCTCTCCCCTCCACCCAAACTCCGGACGCCGGAACGATATGTGTGTGGGAGAGAGGCCCGTGGCGAGATTATAAAAGCGCGTGGGATAGACGTATAGATGCAGGCTCTCGGAGAAAGAGAGACAGCCCTCTGGGGCACGACGCCGCTCTCCGTTTCCTCCAGCGAATTCAATTTCAGAGAGGCCGACCTGCTCTCTGTTTCTCCCTGGCTCAGCCGCGGCGAGTCTGCGAATGCGCGTTTTGCTGGAAAATTAGCTGGACTAAAGGAGATCGTCGGGGTTTTTTTTTCAAAGCTACCCTTTTTACGCCTCATTTTTATTTTGGGGGAAAGAATTTATAGTTAACGATAGAAATAAAGCAGGTAGATTGGCTTGTCTCGTCGATGCCTTTCGACGTATGCAGATGCGGAGATTCGAAAAGGAACGACGAGCTCGTTATCGCTTTTTCGACTCGGCTTTCCATTCCGTATATGCGAGCAGTAGATAAAGCCGCGCCTAGTCAGACGCGCCAGTTAATTAGGACACGCTCGCGCGCTGGGTGGTAGGCTCATTAACCTTTTCGAATTAGTTTGAAAACTTTGTAATTTGAATAATCGCGAATGTGCGGTATAAATCACTCGCGCGTAGAGCGTACAACGAACCATCAGTAGTTACAGCCGAGTCTAACCAGACGCGATCGGATAATTTTGTATAATTCCTTTTTTTTAAAACTAATGACATCGTATGTAATTTTCTAATATGCGTTAGCTTGCTCAAATTGTACCCGGGTACTTCCTGCTCTTACGCAAAAGACCATTTTTATAAACCCCAAGACATAATTTATAATAAACCCATTCGCGTCGTTACAAAAATCATTACCCCCTACCTATAGGCTTCGCAACAAACTACATTGCTCGAGTTCCCATAACACCCTGGACATACAGTGGAGTGCTGAAGCAAGAAACCCAATATCAGTAGAAAGCGCGTTATCTCGCGCCGAGAGCGTATACGGCGCGCAATAACCCCCGCAAGATCCCATAAATATCAGGCGCAAAGCACACATGCAATTTTAATACGATCGGGCAAAACTTACAAACATCGTCGAACGCGTATCCATATACGAAAACGCTGCGCGCCCGAGCCGGAATTAATATAAACATACACTTGGGGGTAGCCAAAGCCAATCGGCAGACGATCTACGACGCAGATACTCCTCGGATACCTAACAAAAGCAACTCGTTGCCGGCTTGCCAGCAGAAATTCCGTAAGACCAGAGAAAAAGAGACGCATTCTTATCGAGAGCCGAGCACGCGCGCGCCTATATGTTTACGCCGGCTTATCAGGGAGGGGACCGCGGGCGCGTGCGCGCCTATAAATCTCGGCACGCGGACGCGTCTCCGCGGGGCACTCTCTCTCTCTCTTTCTCTCACACACACGCCTATCTCCGCGCGTCCATCGCCCGCGCCCCCGGGCCAAGCGACGGCTGCCCTAGGCTCTCTACCCGCCTTTCCCCCCTCCCCAACCATCTCCATACCACGTCGTTCGAGCAGGCCCCCGCGGCTCGACAGAGAGCCCAGGGCCGCTCGATCGAACGACGCTCCTCCTTGGTCTATCGCGTCATCTCTCGCGCTCTCCGTCGTCCCCGCGAGCTGAACAAACCTCCTCTCCCCTTTTTCCTTATTCGCTCGACCGCCTACGGTATGCACGTTATATGTCTACATGTGGCCGGCCTCTATGGCGAAAAAGCAAGTGGAGAAGAGCCCCGGATATCTGCGTGTGATTGGGATCGCCCTTTTAACTCTTTGGTTTTCTGATTTTGGTTTTTGTAGCCGGCATATGCATGTAGGGGTGGAGTCTTGCCCGCTGGCGCTTTAGATTGCTCTCTGGGCTCGGGTACCTCTGCTTATTATTATTATTATTATCATTATTAGTATTATTATTATTATTATTATTATTATTATAATCATCATTATTATTATTTTTATATTCGTTATTTGCGAAGGAGCTTGACACAAAATTTTAACGACTTGTTTACAAAAAATTGTCAATATAAACTCCCGCGACTTTTACGACTCTGACATTATTTTTCGTCGGATTGCGCGTGTATCGTATTCAATTTGTTACATAAAATACCGCATCGTTTCATTTCTCTCCGTATTCATAGCGTTTTATTAACATTTTCCTATTACAAAGTTTATTATATCCGCGGCAACATCATGATATTGGCTGTTGAGCGTTGCACAAACAACAATATTTGACAGCTTGACTATATTCGCGCGCATTAAACTATAGTATAGAGAGAGAGCGAAAGGTCGATAAATATGGTTAATATTACATTGTGCACGTTAACGAAGAGTATAATATTAAACGCGGCCAAACATGGAACTTTGATTGCAGGCGGAAATGTGAGGCCGACGGGAAGGATGCGAAAGCAGAACTGACGGCGCAGCGCAATATGTTCCCTAGCGCCCAAATTAAAATGAGGTAGGTGCAAGAGAGCTTATATACCACACTGGCAAATGTTTACCGGCGCGGCCTATCAAAATCGCTTTCCAGTCCCCGCAATTCTCTCTTTGCTAAAATTTCATTAGCTCCCTCTCTCTAGCTATGCTTAAATGAAAACGCTCCGGCGTTTATTAATTACAACCGCCGCCGGCAACAGCAATAGCAACAACAAAAAAATAACTTTCATTCGAAACGCTGCTAACCATCACCATACACACATCGTTAATTACCGCGAATGCACACAAAGCGGAAAATAAAAAAAATAAACAAATCAAGGGGGATGAAAAAAAAAAATAACATGGAGGCAGCCAAAGTGCAATACAAAGGAGAGTCCATACGTTATCTAATGGCGCCTAATGTCGAAAGTATTTCTGTTAGATTGATGTCGCCAAGCAGCTCGCCGGCCACGTCACCCACGATGTCGAACTCGTCGTCGCCGACGCCCCCGACGCCCGCCGCCTCGGCCTACAATCAGAAGATGACGGGCATACCATGCGTCGCCGCTGCGTCCCGCTATACCGCACCCGTACACATCGACGTTGGAGGCACCATCTACACGTCCTCCCTCGAGACCCTCACCAAGTGAGTACATAAATTTTTCGGGAAAATTCGTCTTCGTTTTAATATGCCATTTCGAGCTGGGCAATTACGGTTTGAGATGCTGTTTTATCTCGTTTGGAATATCTATATATGGGTGCGCTTTACGGCCGAACGAATAATTAAATCGACGCGATCGTTCCACCTGATTGAGTAGATGAGTTGAATGTCTTTGAGAGTGAGCGCCGCTATCGAGTTGTCAGTATTCATTAGGTTGTCCTGGCGATAATGGCGTAAGGAATAAATAAGACCGGAGGATCGGTTTTAATTGATGAGCGAGGGTTATCGTGGTAGCGTTATCTGTTGAGGCAAGGATGACGACTAGAAAATATCGGTAATGGTAAAAAGAGCGTTAAACATTCGGTTTACGTTCGATGTACAGTTGCATTCGTATCAAATTTGAGTTTCGAAACATATAATTGGGTTTATTAACAATTTGAATACGTTCCGCAACATCGCATTGTTCGTTCGTGCGTTTCGCCTCCTGAATGAAGCTTTCCAGATCGCAAGAGATTTCCAATTAACCGTGGCAAAATTCAATTAATGCGTACAGTTAACTTCGATTGCTCAACCCCGCAAGTTTATAATTACCTCAACAATTAGTTATTATTTTAACGATTCATCTACCTCTTCCACGCAACATCAACAAATCGTTTGCCCATACACACGAAACCATACGCCTATATCTAGATCTGTAAGAGATCTTATAGCCCGTAAGCACGAAAAAGCCGGCAATTTCCAATATACGCGTGCGCGGCTATCGTGAAATTCCTCGAAAAGGAAAAATCTCCAATAAATAATCCCTTCTAAAATAAACAAACGCTACGTGCGCGTTTATCGATGGAATCGCCTTTTACCAGCGGCGCAGCCCCTAATCCAGCCTTGAGCGCGATATATCGCTTTCTTACCTTACGCGCACGCACGGTACAGTCCAATTATTCCCCCCCACGCCGCGCGCGTCTCCGCTAAAATTTAAAGTCCAACAACCTCGTCTCGCGGTTCAGCCTAGAACGCGCGAGTAACGTTACATCGCATACCAAGGCTCTATCAGAGAGACAAGCCGTTCGATGTATATAACGTCTCTCGGTCCGCGTCGTGGTTATACATTAATGGAGAGATCTGGCGCGCGTGTATATCGCGTGTCGCAATTTCTTTGCATATAGCGCGCGAAAGTGGGCCGATCTAATTAATTAGATAAACGGCCGAAGCTACCGGCGAGCCCGAGCTCCGTATACCCGCGCGTCCTTGCCAGGCCTAGATAAGCCATCGGCTCACCGACTCTCCCTCTCTTTCTCTCTCGTTTCTTTAATCGAGATTTCGCGTTCGCCGTAGGAATTCACTTTACGCCGGCGATTATTTTTTACGACTTTCCCCCCCCCCTCCTCCTCCCCTCTATATCGCGTTCGGTTAAGGATTGCGCGCTTTATTGGCCGATCGATCGGCCCCAAGTGAATGGAGATCGTTATCGGTAGCTTTGTTTGGCCGGGGTGTGTGTGTGTGTACGGCCTGTTCTGCGTAAGCAACGAGGGAATTGCGCTCAGATGGCTTTGCGGATTATTTCGCGAAACGAGCTGGTTAATTCGACGAGGCTTTTTCGTTAGACAATCTGCCTGACTTATATATATTCAAACACACACACGTACGTGTTTCAGGTATAATATGGACTCTTTGGTATTCCAGTGAAGTTTTGAAATACTTAAAATCGGGTCGTTTCGTTTTAAACAAACACTTCTCAAAGCGTTTCGTTGACATAGAAAGCCAGCGTGATTTATTTAAAACAGCACAATTTGATTCGCAGAATATTCCTCCGTCCGCTTATAAAATCCACGCGAGAGTCTGCATTTTATTACACTCGCAGCCGCCAATCAAAGCACTTATCTGGCTCTGGAAGCTTAGCAGTAAGATCAATCTCCATATAGCTGAATGTCCACGTTAGATTCCTTCGCTCTTCTCTCTCTCTCTCGCGAGATAACTAATCGAATATAAGTCTGTCTCCCTCCCGAGTCACGGTTCTTTCTCCCTGCCCGCTCATTCCACCCCCCGTTATGCGATCGCTACTGAATATCGGCCGGAGATCGCCACGCGGACGTGTGTCTCGGAGGCTCGTTACCAGCGCGAGATATATCGGCGCGCGCCTGCTACGCTACGCGCGCTCTCTCTCTCTTTCTCCCTCTATCGCCCGTAATTGACGTGAATCGCGCGACGAGAAATTCCCTTATCTACATCGGCGCACCACCGGTCAGCCTTGCGACACAAAAACGTCGCTGCATCTCTTTCCTCGGATACAAAATCCTTTCCTTCCAAATTCCAACTGTCCAAAGGATCCATACGTATACACAGACCGGTGCATAATCAAGCAGGCCCGTTTCGCAAAACGCGTGTACACGTATATACAAGAAAGAATAGTGCGAGGAAAGGTGGGGGGGGGGTTAAGAGGGCGCGTCGCCCGCATATAGCGCGAAAGCGGATCGAGGAATCCGGGCGATGTGAGCCGATCGCTCGGCGGTTTCCCATAGCCGTTCTGGGGCCCCCTCGGATCTGACCCGGGGATCGAGCGCGCGCACCCCCCTCCTCCTCTTCGACTTACCTCCCCGGGGCCCAAGCGCGCAGAGGCGAAAAGCGCGCGCGCGAGAGGACTCTGCGCGCGGGGGAGGCTCTCTGGCTGCGCCGGAAAGCGCCCGCGGTAATCACGGCCTGTATACTCGACTCTCCCTCTCCACCTATCCCCCCCCCCTCCTACACGGTCTCCTTCCACTTTGCCCTCTTGGAGCGCGAGCCTGCGGCTTGCGTCCTTCGTCGGCCCTGCCGCGTCGCGGTCTCTCTCTTTTTCTCTGCCTCTCGCCCGTAGCATCTCTTTGCTTTCCTTCTTTTTTCACTCGACGCGCTTATGCGACCTGGACCTCTCGTACCTCATCGCGCTCTCTCGCTCTTCTTCTCCTTCTTTCTAGACTGTCGTGCGTTTTGAGCACGAGCATTTTAAGTCTCTCTCCTTTAGGTCCTACACATACCGACCGATCGTTTCTTCGATTCCTCGCTTTTCGCGTCTCGAAACCCACGAGTACACGTCGAAGACAAAAGGCTTGAGTTTATAGCTCTAGCGAGCGAGGCCTCGTTGTTCGGCAAATGCTAATGCAGACCCCCTTCCCTCTGCACACACGAGAGCTCGGACTTTATCGCCCAATAAATATCTCAATCAGTCTCGCGGGAGGGAGAGGGGCCGCGCTCGCATACACACGCTCCCATCGCTCAGTCGTTCTCCGGCCTCTTTCGCAGCGGCCTTCGAGAGAGAATAGGGGGAGAGACGCGGCCGTAAAAGGCGAAACGATAAATCGCGAAGCTCTGCTCTCGAGCGCGACAATCGAGCCCCCTGCACTCTCTTTTCTTCCCTTTCATTACGAGATCCTTATATGTTTGAAGCTTTTGCGCGGACGCGTGTACGGCTAAGGGGATACGCGTTTCGCTAGAGCTGCACGATTCCGTTGCGAGAGTCTGCGTGCGTAACTCCTGTCACCGTCGGTTTAACCTTTTGTCGCTCATGAACTACCGTAGATATTTCGTTATTTCGCTAAATGTGCGCCCGAGTTAATTTAGCCGTCGGTTCATTCGCTCCTACAAATCGTTGATTATCCTGGTGCTACGATTTTTAAAAAATAATCAAAATCAGCAAATCAAAGTTGTATACAGCCAATGATTATAAGTGAAGAACAGTTTGGTCGGAGTCTCGTTACGAGGGGGTTAAACACTCGGGCCGTCGTTATCGAGACGGTCTCTATTGGGTAAGGAAAGATCAGCTCGAAGATGCGCTCCGGAGAACGCATTGTTTTCTCGCTCGCGTCCCTATTCCCGGCGCAATATTTCGACCTCCGCCCCCAACACGACCTCGTCCTGTCTCAACTCTCTTTCTCTCTCTCTCTTTCGCGTCAAGCTTCCTCGGCACACTACTTCTTTCCTCGGGGTCGCGGTCGCTGAAGACCCGGCCCACGTACATAGGATCAAGAGGGGTCAAAGGGGCGAAGGCAGGGGAAGCAGCGAGAGAAAGAGAGGGAACAGCGAGAGAGAGAGAGAGAGAGAGAGAGAGAGAGAGAGAGAGAGAGAGAAAGAGCGCGCGAGGGTACATGGCCCGAGGCCGGTTCCCATACCTTCCTCTCCTCGGCGCGATAGCGTATAATAATGACGGGCTCGTGCGGCCCCGGGCGACCTCTCTCTCTCTCTCTCTCTCTCGGCTGTACGTTGGGCTAACGCGCAGCTCCTCTCCGTTGCTCCCTCGGCGCACGCCGCCGCCGCCACCGCTGCTGCTGAGCCCTCGGGCGCCGCGCGTACAGCCCGGTCTCTCTCTACCTCCCACACCACCCTCGCCTTCATCTCTCTCTCTGCCCCCCTCCCAACCCCGCAGCTCGAGCGCTCCGACCGACCGTACGCTTTTGTTTCTTGGCCCTAGGCGATCCACCTCTCTCTCTCTCTTTCTCTCGTGCCTTTTTGCTCTCGCGGATTTCGAGGGACGGAGAGCGCCGACGCCGCGCTATACACACTCGTGGGACCATTTTTTTTCCGCGAGTCAGGCCCCCGATCGAGACGAGATACATGCATATACGTATGTATGTGTGTGGGTACACGTGTGGGTGGCCGAGTTGTGGGTGTACGGGCTGCTCTCGCTCGCCTCGTTGACCGGACCCCTCGCTCCTCTCGCTGTATTTATATAAGCCTGTATACGCGGAGACGCTCGTGAGAACACGAATTCTCGCCGCGTTTTTCATTTGTTTACGGATTATAATCGCCTGCCTCGGGTTCTTTTTCTTTTATCGAGCCGCGGACACCGCACGCGTGTTACTTTCGAGGCTCTGGATCAGTTGGTCCAATTATCGCTGCCTAATAACCCGAGACTCGCGAAGATGAGGATCGATGAGTCTCCCGCGGCAAGGCGTGTACACAAAGTGTTGCGAAAATTTTGACATTCGCAGGCCCGTCGGCTGGTTAGCTTACGTAAGGCGCCTCTCTCATTATGGAATGCCCATTAATTACCTTCCATTAGACTGTCGACAAGCGGCCGAGAGAGAGAGAGCTACAAATCACTCGGAGCTCTCTCCAGCAGCTAGAGAGACTTGGAAAGCAGGGGGAGGGGAGGACTATTAAGACGAATGCGAATACAATTAGCGAGAATTGTTGACATCGAAATACCGGCAGCGGGAGAGTAAGATTTGACAAGCGTGTGCTTGGCCAGGATAGATGAATCGGCCATAACGAGCGGTATATGGAAGTACACTCGATTTGCCAAAGTACCCGCGTGTCCATTGTGTTAAACTGCACTTTTTTATCCCCCCGGGGAAAATAAATTTTCCCGCGTATAGACTGCGGCAAATGCGGATTTTACGTTGTCAGACGCGGCCACTTCGAAAACGAACAGGCGCACCGCTGGTTGCGCAATGCCAAATAAACGATTAGGCCGGCTGCTTTTTTCCTTGAGAAATCCGTCTATAAATAAAGCCCGGGAGCGACGAGTCCGTCCGAACCTGTGCGAAGAGAAGCGAAGGAGGAGGAGGTGAAAGAGGGAGAGAGGATGATGCGGGAAGGGGGGGCGGCACTTTCACGCCTCGGAGTCATGAGGCGCGCATACCTGCACGAGACTCGACCTCCGTAACGGAGCGGTCCTCCCTGCCGGAGAGAGAGACGGCCTTGAAAGATGACTCACGCCGCGGACGCGCGCGACGCGTTGCGCTTGAACTTGCCTCCGTGCAATTCCCTCTCTCTCTCTCTTTCATCCTTCCTCTCTTTTCTCACTCGCACACGCCTTTCGCCGCCTTTTGTGCGCCAAAAAAAAAAGAAGGGGAGTATCCGTGTGTATCGTCGTCTCACGTGTGTGCGTCGAAGATCGGTCAGTGTAATGAGGACATTTTTCCCGGAGCACCTGAATTATTGTTCGCTGGGTAATTTTATTCCGGGAATCGAGGACTCGCCGCGTTTATCGCGGCAATTCGCGTTTCTTATTTTATTCTCGGGGATTAAACACAACCACGGCTATATATACATCGCGCTTATGCTAATTGGCTGGCTTTGATTATAAGAAAAAGCGGGCAAATACGCGTCGGTCGTGTTACGCTGTTTGCCGATTTGTAAATCTCGAATTAATAAAAAAATAAACTTGTATGAAAAAAAAAGATAATATAGAAATTCGATGCTCCGTCTAATAACTCGCGCGTCTAACCGTATTTGGACCTCATCTACTTAAACGCTCGTTTGCCAAATAATCTCTGTAATAATGCTTGCTCAAATTTTTCGGGCACTAACCTCAGCGTTTCCTTTAGAAAAATCATTTAGAAATACCCACATCATTATCTCAAGGAACACACGCTTTGACAACCATACCGATATCACTGCACTTTTTGTCAAATCCAAAAAGAGCAGTGACCGATCAATCGGATGCGCAAGTCAACGGTGACGGATTATAAGGAGCCGGTCCGTATATTTAATCGTCGGAATCAGAAGAAAAAGTATAAGAAGCATACAAGTCCGACAAAAAGTTGCGGAAACGTCGATTACAGCGAGAGACGAGTGACAATTTGCCGGAGCAGCGAATCGTCGTCGCTGCTCGATTTGGCGCGCACGGTGAAATTGCTCAACGATCGGCTAACGACCTTTCTCGTGTATACCGAAAAAAAAATGTCTCGCGTGCAATTAGCATTTTTACTCGTCGAACGGAATCTATACATCCAACCGTCATGATTTCCGGCCGAGTATAGCACATTGACACCGCTGAATACGTAATTCGGACGTTCTTAAGATACGGGAAGAGGCAAAAAAAGTCGAAATAAAGCAATCCCTCGTTCGCGTCCTCCGGCTGCTGTCGGGAATTTAAAACGCCATCGACAAGCTCAATAACACCCCTGGGATGCGTAAAAAGGAAGATGCGTATACGTAAGTCGTTAAGACTCCCCCCACCAACAAAAAAAAAAACAATATGACAGCGAAAAAAGAGAGAGGGTCCAGAGAGGAAGCTTTGGACGAGCCATCTGCCGCGTTTCGCTTTATTCAATTGGCCAGAAGTGCCTCTCTCTCGCGGTCCTCGGGCGATTTTAAGGACAGGTGGCTCGAGTCACCTGCCTCTCTCTCTCTCTTTCTTCTCCGAAATTTATAATCCCGCTCTCGATCTTGGGTGGACGAGAGCTTCCTCGGGCTCGGCGATACGCGCTAAACGCTCCCCGCAGACGGCTATAATCTTGCGATGCCCGTTTAATTGGGCCCTCGTTTTGAGCGTTTACAAAGGGCTTAGTTATACATCGTGTCTCGCGGGAAAATGATCGTAATCAAAGTTTTGCTCGATAGCCTCCTATCTCTCGTCTTCGAAGAAACGGTTTTTTTTTCATTAAAGATTACCATTTGAATTTTTATTAATAACTGTGGAGCTGTGTGTTTGATGGACGTTTGATAATTTCAGATATCCCGACTCGAGGCTAGCGAAGCTCTTCAACGGCAGCATCCCGATTGTTCTGGACTCGCTGAAGCAGCACTACTTCATCGACAGGGACGGCGGCATGTTCCGGCACATATTGAATTTCATGCGGAACTCGCGGCTGCTCATCCCGGAAAACTTCGCCGATCTGGACTTGCTACTCGAGGAGGCCCGATACTTCGACATTGCGCGTAAGTCTCGACGGCCAGTCAAAGCTTCCCCCTTTGAAAGTGCCCCGCTAACTCAGGGTCGATTCTCCAGCAATGATCCGGCAGCTGGAGCAGATGAAGAAGGAGCGCATAAAGAACGGCGGGGCGCCGTCGTCGAGTACCCCGAGCCCTCCGCCGGAGCAGCCGGGCGGCCTGCACCGGGGCGGCGTGGGCTCGGCCGGTGCCGGCGGGGCCCCGGGCCTGGCGAACAACGTCGGCTCGCGCCCGGCGACGCCCCTGCGCGAGCACGCCGAGTCGAAGCTGCGGGCCGACTCGGCCTACGAGTGCGTCGCCCTCCACGTCAGCCCGGACCTCGGCGAGCGGGTGATGCTCTCCGGCGGCCGGGCCCTCCTCGACGAGGTCTTCCCCGAGACGACGCAGGCGGTGCTCGAGGCCCGCTCCGGGGTCGCCTGGCACGCCCAGGACGCCCGGCACGTCATTCGCTTTCCCCTCAACGGCTACTGCAAGCTCAACAGCGTCCAGGCGATCACGAGGCTCCTGAACGCGGGCTTCCGCGTCGTCGCGAGCAACGGCGGCGGCGTCGAGGGTCAGCAGTTCTCCGAGTACCTCTTCGTCAGGCAGGCCAGCCTCGGCGGCAACACCTGACATGGCCCCGCGAGCCAGCCCCAGCCCCCGCCGCCCCCGCGCCTCGCCCAGCTCGAGCAGCGCAGGAGGCCCCTCGCCAGAGCGCTCAGGCCGCGCGACGAGCTCGAGTAGGGGATGAACACGTACACCCCCCCCCCCACCGGTAATCGCGAGGCTCCTTTCATTCTCGCGACCACTCGTGACGATGAATTTTTGTACATAGGCACTGTGTAAGTAGGAATCGAAATTGTTCGGAATCGGTTGACGAGGTGCGAGGAAGGACGAGTCGCGGGGGTTGGGGGGACGGTTGGACGAATGAGAAAATTGGAAAGCGATGGTACAAGCTGTGTGGCTCGAGCTGCCGGAGGATGAATTCACGTTTTTACTCGTCTGTAAATCGTCCGTACTTTTCCAATCGCAGATTGCGGTAAGCGCGTGGACCACCTTCGGGCTCTCTATCTATCTCTATCTTGAGCAAAATTAAGAAGAAAAAAAATGTAAGGTCGTAGGGGAGATGAAAAATTTGTAATATATATACACACTAACAGATTGACTTTCGAGTCGAGTAAGTTTTATTAGATTTCGGGGAGGTAAGCTGGCGATTCGAGCGTGAATAAATACGAGCGCGCGCGCACACTGTACGTTAAGGCGAATCTCATCGACGTTTCATCCATCTCATCGCAATCGGTGTATAATCCATGAAGAAATGAAAAATTATTTATTTTTTTATAATCTCATATTTTATCGTAATGTAAGTTTAATTACTTTGTAATTGTCCGGAATTTAAGGAGAGAACATGAATTCATGCATTACTCGTTAGATAGCTTTTTTTTCTTGTTTATTACGAAGACACACGACCTATTAATCTTCTTTTTTTTTAAGCACGTGCGTTTTTCTTTTTGTTGAACGTGCCTCAAATTTATATGAAACGGAGAATAATGTAGTATAGTTTTTTTATATTAAAAAAACCTTTGTTCAAAAACTGTCGTTGGTGCAAAAAAATTTTTGCCAAAATTTTCGTTTAATTAAAAAAAAAAACCCGGAGCATAGTTAGCAAACGGAGGAGTTACTTTGTTCATGGAAATTCAATATATACATATAAAACGCGCTCAAAGCTCGCGAAAAGTTTTGAATTTGCATAAACGAAGGAAAAATTCGTTGCGAGCTTTGTACGTCTCTCATGCATAAAAGCTTGTATATCAATGTATCAAATTTACCGTACGCGTTAAATATCTTGTACATACATATTCATTTTTGCGGCAAAATCCAACAGCAGCGACAACAACAATTATTGCGAGAAGAGAAAAAGAATTTGTCGGAATCGACCTACGTCCTAGTTTCTATATCCTGTTCAAACGAATTGGCACGAGACAAGAGAAAAATACGAGTACAACGAATAAAAAAGAAAAAGTCGATTGTAATTCTTCCGTAATGTAAGTTTCTGATCTCATAAAGTCGGCTCATTCGGCGCGACATGGCTGGAGGTGTGCGTGTATATCCGAACAAAAGTGTTGCGTAAAAGACAAACGAGACGAGGTACTTGATCGATGTTTTACAATAAGACCATTAAAATGAGTCGAAAGGACGCTTTGCTTCGAAAACGGTTTTGCTAGTTATTAGGTGGCGAGGTATATATATAGAAATATTATGAACAACCGATATGCCGGTATGGCATTCAAGAGATGTATCTATTATAATTACGATCAAGATTGACGATAATAAAAACGTTTATTACACTAAATCTTGTTTATTTGCGTTTTGACAAATTTTTTAATCCCCATAAATATAAATATTTCACAATAAATAGCCTTATCCTTCCCAGACAATCAGCGAATTGATATAACTTTCGAAAATATTCCAATTAGAATCCTCATCTTTTGCTTCAGCTGTACCAAAACAAAAGGAAAATTTTTACTAACGATCTTCTCGATGGCAAACAAGCACCTAGCGAGAATGTTGCCATTTTTATTTATTCGTATTGAACAAACAAAAAAAGCAAAGATCGAAAAGAACCTACCCAGCAAAACTCTAATGCCGCAGAGAACAAAAAAAATGGTTATCGGAGGAATAAAAAAAAACCAGAAGATTTTCTGAAAAGAAAACGAAAAATGGCCCCAAGGCCGTGCCACGAGCAACTTCGTCAATGGCCCAGGACATTAGCGCTTGGCCAACGAGTGAAAAAAGAAGGAGAGAGACGGATGAAAAAAAAAAACAAGACTCCGAGCTCGGGGAAAAAACGAGGACCAGCCTGGGGGCATGAGAAGAAGAAGAGAAAGAGAGAGAGAAGAAGAAGAGAGAAAGAGAAGCGGGGACCGGGCGAGGTGGGGGTGGGCGGAGGGGGCAACATTACCGCGGATAACGCAACCGCGCGGGAATAAGGGATAAAGCTCGTTGCTTCTCTCTCTCTCTCTTGCTCGAGCCTCAGCCCGCTCTCTTTCTCCCTCCCCGTTTCTCTCCGGGGCGCCTCTCGGCGCACAAACGTCGCCGCCGCGGGGCCAGTTTCCATGGTTACCCGGGCTGAACTCAATATCCGCGCGCTCTCGCCGTCTCTCGCTCGGGCTCGGCTGGGCCCCGCGGGCGGCCACTCGCCCCGGGCTGTCATCCCTCGAACCTGCCGAGCGAAGCGCTCGGCTGATTATATTCCATTTCTGGATCGGCCCCGAGGCCGTTCCGCGAACGCGCCCGCTCTCTCTCTCTCTCCCCCATACACTCGCACAGCTATGAACTTAAACCCAGACACACACACACACACGAGAGTATATGCACAGAGTTGGCCCCCGGGCGAGCGAGCGGGAAAGAGATCGAGCAAAAAAGCTGATGCGGCAGAGAGAGAGAGAGAGAGAGAGAGAGAGAGAGAGAGAGAGAGAGATGGTAAATAGGGTTATGTTAATATTTATTGTTCTGTAATGTAGGATCGAGTGGTCCGTGCGAGTCAGCGCACGGCAACGAGTGTCTGCGGATTGCACCGGCAAAAGATATAGAAATACACGAGAAATGATGGAGTGCATGTACTCGGTGGGGGTGAGGCTCTGCCCCCCTTATCCGCCTCTCATCTGCCGGTTTGTTTTGTACATCAAACATCATCTCGCGCGAATAATCTGTCGTTGGAGTGATAAACTTTATTCGTTTATTATTTTTTCATATAAAAACGATTTTTCTATATTTATACCAAAAAAATACTCGAATTGCGGCAAACATGGTAAAAAGCATAATTTGCACAGAGATAAACTCTTCTATAGCCAGCAAAGTCAAACCCCCAAGCAAACGTTAAAAAAATCAACGCGCGGCTCAGGCTCCCAGCCATATAAAATACAAGAGAACTGGAGGTGAACTTAAAAAAGGTGGAAACAAAAAAAAAAGCCGGACCGCACAATAGCGAGCGCTCGGGGGGAAATCGACGAGATAGCGGCGCTACGAGAAGAAACCTAAGCACCTCCCCCTCCGAGGGGAAGCTGGTGCTGAGGCAACCTGCCCCTCGAAAATCGAGCGCAGGAGCGAAAGAATTTAAAAAAAAAAGCTAAGCGCGTGTTCAAAGAGCCGCTCGAGGGAGAGGAAATATTATTTGTATATATTTCTCAAAGCCTCTCATCCGACGCGCCGCGTAATAAGTTGCATCGAGCCAACGGATTATGCTCGCGCAGCTTTGCCACCAACGGGTAAATAAGGGAGTCCGTTGGCTGCTTGAAATTCACGTGCAATTTTTGTGTCGTTCAAACTGCTCTCGTTCTGTACTTATATAAACTTAGCCCTGCTGCAACGCGAAGCAAATCGCGCAAGGAGACACCTGATCGCTTCGAACTGTTGGCGGCTGTTTCGCGTTTCGTTCGCGTGAAAAGGGAGAAATGTTTACACTATGCGCGCTTATAAACACAAGAATGGACTCGTCCCATTGCACGACGCTTCATGCGAATGTATTTTTTCTTTTGCT
The DNA here is from genome assembly GCA_030522585.1 of Anagyrus pseudococci. Lineage (NCBI taxonomy): Eukaryota > Metazoa > Arthropoda > Insecta > Hymenoptera > Encyrtidae > Anagyrus > Anagyrus pseudococci. The sequence goes on along the minus strand of JAPYYQ010000037.1, from coordinate 94,389 downwards.
CTTATTTATTATAAATCTGTACACACATTGATCTAGTAATAATGTCAGGATTGGCATAAACAAATATAACTCGGCGCCGGAAAGCTAACCTCTTAATCCAGCGGGTAAATGTTAAATCTTACCTTGAACGGACAAAACGGCTTGACTTTACACCTCGATACTTGTCACGCGTCAATCAACTGAAATGGCACGGTGACTTATTCTTATTATGCTACTGCGATAAAAAACTTGAGCAGACTCATAACCTTTAAACTAATTCATTATGATCTTTGGTCGTGCGTTAAATTGTCTGTTGTTACGGTGTGCCTTCGTAATTCGTACTAATTCAACTTTAAACATATTCACTTTCATTTGAACAAAATGTCAACAACGCTTTGATCTACTTTATAACACTCAATAAGGGGACGGGCGTGAGTGTCGCTGACGACGAACAAACCTTACTTCCAAGAACTGGAGTTTGCGAAACTGCCACCATTTAAAAATAATAACGGCAATATTTAAAATATTCGAATGAACGTTCATTCGATGTTAACGATAGATTGCAAATTTTTCTTTTAAGCTCAATTAATAAATAGAGAAAGGAATATTGAATTTATTGTTAAGGATACATATGTATATAAAAAATAAATAAATCATACTGTTTTGCAATTATTTTTATAATTTATGCACAAAATAATTTACAGTAGAAATTCCCAATGTATGTACAATGCATCTGGATAAAGTATTTTTTTTACCCAGTATAATTTTACAAAGATATTAAGATTTTGTTCTAAAACAAGAAGAAATGTTTTAAATAAAAATAATTAGGTTTTTCTAATCCCTTGACATTTCTACCATAAGTATTATCATACGCTAGCTGTGGCATCATGAAAAAAGAATTTATACGCAAGGAAGCATAAAAGTCATTCCCTAACTCTATGAAATATAAATATACATACAGGCTTCCTTAACTTACTTTTAAACACGTTATCCTTTTTTTTTTTCATTTACAAATACATGTTGACATTAATTTTGTCATTTTTAATATTGAGTTATTATTAATCTGCTATTAAAATTTGCATAAACGAGCATCCCGTTTCTGCTTGTCTACCTTAACATACTAAGATACTTTGTATTTGAAATATTTTTTTCTGTACATGTAAAAAAATTTGCTGTACATAGTATATTACAATAAACCATACACTCTCAATGTTCTCTTGGTGATTTTTATGTATTAAAATATTTTATTTTTAATAGAATGAATACGTATGACAATATGTTAACTAAACTTGTTAAACAAAGTTTATTTATTTATTTTATTTTGTATCTTGCTTGAAGTATTTTATGAAATAGTACTTTGCTGTAGGATTAACATTATGCATTTTGGTTACCGTTTTATAACAAATTGCTCAAGTGAAAATAATTTATTCTTAAATGTTTGTTTCTACAAAAATAATAACATTTCACACTAATTCAATCCAATTTACTCATATTCAAAATATTTATCTTTATATTGACTCAAATAAATTATTTTCAATTAAGCAACGAAACATTTACAAATAATAAAATAAACTTTAACTACATCTTATCACTGTACCTCAATTATTCATTTTTCACGCAAATTTATTTTATTTTCTAATCTGTGCAAATTAAAAAATGCATACTACGAAAAATGAATACTACATGAAAAAATGAAAATTAAAAAAAAAACAAATTTTCAAAATTCAATGAATGCAAGTTTTTCCATCATTCTTAGATGATTCATTTGTTTACGTGCGACATTAGGCACCGCCATTTATACGCTTATATATCGACTCGATTTTCTTTAACACACAAATCAGGTACACGCTTTTTTCGCCTGTTCGCTTCTGTAGACCTTAATAACATTGCGCAGTACAAAGATTTAATCACGCACCTTTTCTAGCTCGGGAGATCCACAGATTATGCCGCCCGATCACAAAAAAATCAAAGACAAATCTTGTGAATTACGTAAAAAAATACATCCCTTTCCTCCATATTTGTCTGTTTTTTTATATTATATATAATTAATTTAACATAACAGTTCATCAATGGTCTTTATCAAACGTAATGTATAAATGTAATAATGTAACATATGCATAAATAATTGAGTAACAAGTCATGTGGATCGCGTATATTAAAGTTTTGACAAAAACTATAGATAGTTTTGCAAGAAATTAAAGTATCATTCAATTTAATGATATTTATACTTTCAGGGCGATTTTTTCATATATTTCATAGACAATCAAAAAATTTATTTTTGACGAAAAAATAATACCCAAAAGTACAAGTCAAATAACAAAAAAAAAAAAAAAGAGTTTAAAACATTTTTATGCATACACTTAGATGAAAAAAGAATAATAATAAAAAATATACAATACATGAACTTTGTGACCGAGCTGTAATATAATGCTATTAGGGAAACATTCATGCTCTATCCTTAATTCATTACACTAATGACTCGCGAAGCGACCGCATATTTTTACATTTTTTCGCTCTCATTGGAAAATAACGTGCTCATATGAGTACATGACGAGCGTGCCGCATTACTTTTACTTCAGTAAAAGATTTCATTGACAATAATATAGTTAACGTAATTTTCATATCAAGTTTTATAGATATTTTTAATTTCAATCTGAATATATAATATGTAAATTTCTTCATAGTCATAGACCATAACTTATTTTAATGAAAAATAGAATTTATATTTGTAAAAAGGACAACACAACTGAAAAATCTCAATTTTTATTAATAATTCAAAAACTAATTCTAACACAAATTAATGATTACATAAAATAAATAATTTTCTTTTTTATCGTAACTCACAAAAATACACAGCCGTTTAACATGTACTGAAACCACTTTAATAGCTTAAATAAAAGCTTGTTATTTCGTCAAATAAATTCATTTAAATGTCCTTTATTAACGTCTATTATTCTCAATGAAATCTCCTAACCAGAACAACGAATTCTCGATTGCTCGGACGTAATAATAACACCTCTAACTTAAAAGAAATTTGGAAACAAAGAATAAAGAAAAAGAAAAAGGGAAGAAAAGACCTTATCTTACATGAAACTTTTTCATCTTTGTCTAAGGTTCATCTTGCGACGTCAGTCAAATGTACAATGGTTCAAGGGAAGCTTAAAGTATCGATGATTACTTGTACGACACGAAGTCCAACCACTTATTGCACGCCCAAGAGAGACACCTTAACACAGAATAATTATAACAGCGAATGCAATCTTGACGCTTTCAAAAATGAAAGAAGACCAACTGGACATGCACGCGCACAAACATGACACTAACACGAAGCGTTCTTTCGCTTTCTTTTTCAGTGCATGCAAGTCGGTTGAACCTGTTCCTCGCTATCATCGTTACCGTAGAGCCTCGGCAGTTCATCTGCTCGCAACCATAGGTTGGGCTCCGATGATTACACCAGCGATAGCAGGAGGATCACTTTAAATAAGACTTGTATAGGGTTGTGCTACGACACGTTTCCTTTTCTTGCTCAAGTAGAAACAGTAAATCCCGGAAATTGACGCGTTTGAGACGTGGCCGCATTGGCATTTGTCGATTGAAGCCCATGCCACCAGCGCCCAAGCCCCCAGCACTGCCTGTACTATTCGTTGATGCAGCACCAAGCTCAAGTTTCGGCTTTTTGCGCGGCCCAATTGCCTGCAGAGCAGTTTGATTAGCCTCACGTTGCCGCGCTTCTTCCATTTCAGCTCGTTGCATCTGTGTTACAATAATGTTAGTATTAGTAACATTATAAATTAAAGTTTGCAAATACAAGTTATAAATTTATAGAAATACCTCTTTTGCTTTTGCTTTGAGTTTGGCTTGCTCCGGATCTTCTGTTTTCGCTCTGCTTTTTGCCGCCTTTAATAGCGTTTCTCTTTCTTGTTCTTCATGCCTCTTACGCTCTACCCTATCTAATTCTTCTAAAAATTTTAACTGTGACCTTACATCCTGAGTAATTTCATATCTGGGATCGACCTTTATACATTAAATAAAATAATAAAAAATTATTAACATAAATACATTGTACCTTAAGAAAGTGTGGGACAACAAAATTATAAAAATTTCGTACCTTTACAAGGTCTATCCTATGTTCAGCTATAATAGCCAACTTTTCGACTAAATTTTTTAGCCTCTCTTGTGCTGCATGCGAAATTAACGACGCTACCTCTTGATTAGGCTCTTCTAAGCCGTAACTAGTTACTAAAAAGTGTAACCAATTACGTTACAAAATGTTCCAACTTAGAAGATTAAAACTTTTCTATTTTTGTACAAACCTATTTTGTTAATTTTCTGTTGAAGAGGTGTCATATGAAGGAACACTTCATCTTTACACGATCTTATTTGTGTTCCGACAAACTTTGTCGAACCAAGAATTCGCTGAGATTCTTCGGCGAGATTGACCCCTCCCATTGCTGCTACATCGTTGATATCATCGTCGCCCCTGTTAAATATTTAAATTTAAAAAATCGTTATTAATTTATTTGATGAAGGATTGAAAAAAAACACCCTGGTAGCATTAACTTACGTGTAGCCTGCCGAGGAAAATGTCTTTTTCTCTTTTTCTTGCTTGATCACGGGCGCCTTGGGCTGCGCGGAAGGCACTGATATTTTGTTCTGCGCGGTAGCCGCGTTCGCACTGGGTCCGCTTTTGTTCTGGGTTGGTAAAACCATGGTTTTGTTAGCAGCACTAGTTGCAGGTGTTGCCTTTTGCACGACAATAGGGCCACCCGTAGTCGGATGTCGAATCGTTGTTGTTGTTGTGCCACCGCTTACACCGGTGCTTACGCTCGCGAGCTGCGGCATTTGCTGCGGTTGCTGATGCTGCAGTTGTGGCTGTGACTGAATCTGTTGAGGCGGCTGATGGATAAGTTGCTGTTGAACTACTGGAGATTTAATGGCATACGTCGTCATGGGAGGACGAACCATTGTTGTAACAGGACGCATCTGTGAAAACAAGGAAGAATTAATAATGAGTCAGCACATTTTTACTTAGCCTTGTGATTTTTGTATGCAAAAAGCTTATTAAATTTTTAGCATTTTCATGGTATAGAGAACATGCAATACACAATAATTTGTTTGTATTATAGTATTAATGAATATTTTATCTTACAATATTTATTAAGAGATTTTATTTGTAAAAGTTAATGAAGATATGCCTTTTTATAAATGTTATTAGTTAATTTAGTTACCTTTAAAAAAAAATAAGTAGAATATAAATTTACATACAGAAATGCAAAATTAAATAATTCTATGTAATACATTACAAAAAATTATTTTCTTAGCTTAAGAAAACACTTCATCTTATTTCTGTTGATGAAAAGAAAATTAAGTTAGATGCAATGAATATCAAAAATAGAAATAATAATCTATAGTTAGTAAATACTTATAAAATAAGAATTTGTTACTGTTCTAATTTTTCATTAGAATGTAACAAATTTTAGCATGCTATTTTAGTTGAGCATGAAATTAAATATCTATAAAAGTTATAAAGTATCAAGCTGATCGTGCAGTGCTTAACAATTATTAAATAAACTTAATCAAATATTTACTTTTTTGTTAACAGAAGATGTCGCTGGTTTTTCCGAATTCTTTAAAAATAAAATTATTTCTGTTTAATAACAATTTCTTTAAAAATCACAGAAATCTTGAAATAATTTTACGAATATGCCAACTTTTTGTATTTTCTTGCTTGTGTCTCTTTTAATAAAAATTAACGAAAATTTGGAAACTCACCAATCTCTGTGGTATCATTGGTTGAGGAGGCCGCGGAACATTTGTAACTCCTGTTAAAGGTGCCATCACTCGTACCTGCGTACTTGCAGTAGGCGATGCAACAACGGTCGCTGGAGATGTAACAACTTGTGTGGGCGCAGGTCCTGCTCCAGATGTTCCAGCCACAGTTCTGGTTTGGCTCTGTTAAAAGCACGTAAAAACTTTTAATTTAACAGAAACAGAATTTCTTTTCAAAACAGCCTCAAGATTATGTTACGAATATTATTAGTCATTGTAATACATAAGCAAATTAATAAACCTGTACTAGTATGGGTGCCGCTGATGCCAACGAAAACACAACGTTAACCGGTGGCGGTCGTACACCTTCAATCGTCATCTCTTGCGTTACGAGCGACTGTCGCAGTAACGGCAAGCTCTTTTTCAAAAACCCAATTAAACATGGTTGTGGCGACGCATTGAGTAGTTTTTCTAGTCGTTCGCAGAAGGTCTCAGGCTCGACCTTACAGTCGATGAGCTCTTGAATTAATATCCTTACATTGCGCTCTACCTGCTTAGGCTCTCTACTAGACAGCTCTAGCAGATTAGCCAAGAATTTCCGGCACTTCTCTTTGGTATTGTTGTCTGTGGCGCTGCGCGCCGGCTGAAATTTAGTATAAGAATTATTTGTTATTTTAATACACTTGTTGAGCAATTTAGATGGTGCCAAGTGTAACGTTAATGCACACGCCCATTGACATTCGACGATCGTGATTTGAGCCTGGCACAACTCGGTTATTGCGGATTGATGTTTATGCGATGATTATGAGGATTAAAGGAAGCGTTAAAGCATTAGTATCACACTTGGGGTTAGTATACCTTGGAATGACTTTTATTACTTTTACCTGCGCTGGCGCCGGAGTTGGTTGTACGGTTGGTGCAGTTGTTGTTGGTGCCGTCGTAGTTGCAGCGACTATTGTCGAGGTCACTGGAGTCACGGTTGTGGTGGTTACAGTAGGAGCTACGGTCTATATTTAAAAGTTAGATGTTAATTGTTTGTACTTTAAACCAGTTGGTTAGACTAGAATATTTTGTAAAAAGATAAAATAATAAACATACTAGTTAAAAATAGTCTAGTCTTACAGTAATATGCATAAGTTTAAAACCGTATTCACATAATAAACTTTGTGATATCAAAGAAATATAAATTGTAAAAATATTTACATGCAATTTATCTAAAACTTTAGCACATTTTCTTAATAATTAAAAAAAAATTATTTTATTATTTGAAAGAGTTTTATAAATATTTTTGTAAGCCTTTATATTAAAAATTTAAATGATCGCACTTATACCTTGTAAAGACTCGAATTTATTAATATTACTTTGCATAAAGCATTTAGTAGATAAAAATGGTATTCATTAATCAAAAGTTAGTTTTCATCGAAAAATTTTTAATTTGAGTTAAATCTAATCATAGGAAAGTCATTTACCGATTCTTGAAAGAATATTCCACAACTTTTTAGTAATAATTATATTCAGTTAGACATTATTGTTAAATTTTTTTATAGTATTAACTTTTTCTGCAGTGTGCATTTTTACATGCAACAAAAATACATAGTACGTATGTAACGTTGACTACTAACATCAAAACTATTTTTTAATTGTAACAAAAATAAAATTTTGATCAAATATAAGAAAAAGATAAATAATTACATGCAAAAGTTGAAAAGAAATACAATAAAGATTTTTTTTAAATTATCTAAACAGAATCGTAGGTAAATATAAAAGTGACATTGTATAACAAATAATTTCATATAAATTGTCAAGTAGCAATGAAGTCACAAGCAAAATTAAAAGATAACTTTTTTTAAAATTAAAAGATAAGTTTTTACAAAACTTCATGAAAATTCTTGTTCACAGAATAAAACTATTAACCAAGCTTTTGAATAGCAAGACATTAGTCACTACACCAATAAAAATCTTGCATCTTTTCTAAACAGTGATTTGTCAACATTCCAACTCAAGAGTTCTGAGCAAAGAGGCAGGCGAACACGTTCGAGTCTCTAAAGAGGCTTTAACTCTGTGCGTCACCTGAATCGGCTTTCTTATCGTGGCGAGTGGCGGACCAGTAAACTGAGCGTTCAGCCTACTTACAGTTGGCAAGGTGGACACGCGGTAGGTCGTGCCGCCAGGTCCTACCGCGATCGCCGCGGTGGCCGTCGCGTTGCCTGGGGTGATGCTGTTATTTGCTATTTGCGCCCCTTGTGGCGCGAGTGTCAGGAAGCGAATGCCGTTCTCTGACTTCAATATTAACGTCTGTCCTTGGCCTGCAGCCTGTAGGCTCTGTAGAGCTTGAAGCGTTATCTATATAAAGGTAAAAATATTTTCAAGTTTAGTTTGTGAACAATATCTATAATATGAAATAATTTATATTGAGAAAAAGCCTTTGTTTATCAATCAAACAAATGACTTTTTTCTAAATAAACTAACAATACAATTAACAAAGTATTTGTATTTTCAAAAGTATTTATTTGTACTTACTTTTGGAAATCTCATAAAATACTTGTTATAGCTTTACAAGTTAATATTTACAGTTGCAAATTAATACAACAATAAATTAACTAACATAAATCTTTTTAAAAAATAAACTTGTAAAGGCATAACTGTATTATAAATAAATCAAATATTTATTACACAAAAATATCAATTCAAAAACAATAGACAAACAAATTATATATTACCATTGGATAATCCATTATGAAAATAAGAATTCTTATAATGGTAATACAAATTATTTAATCTAAAATTTTGTGCGCCAAGTCCAGACAATTAGTGAAAGCAAACAAAAGTAGCCCATCATAAACACATGATCAAATGGTTAGTGCTGACTTGAAGTCAATACAAGAAAATATATGTACAGGTTCACCTAACCTAAACTTGTATCGCACATTTAAAATAAATGAAAATAATAACATCTTCTCAAATCTGTTTCAAATTTTCAGATCACAAAACAATAACGAAACATTTAAAAAATATTGCAAAACATTTTTGACAAAAGGGCTTCGATATAAATGAAATGAAATGATATGTGATGATTTCACCAAGGCAGACTTTTCAATGGTAAACGCACAAATGAATGATATGTTTCCAAGCATTTTGCAGTAAATATCAACTGGGAATTAACATGAAATTTAAACTGAAGCCAATATCCATTAAATTTCAAACATCGTCTAAACATTCCCAATTGATAATTGGCAGGCAAGACACCAGCACGATAAGCAGCGTAAATGTATAATGATAAATGATGATAAAAAAAAAGCGTGACATACAGGACATACCCCAGGGGTTCCCGCTCGTCCTGCCATCATGTGCTGACTCTGGGCAAAGACGACCCTGCTTACTTGTTTACTTGCCTGCTGGCCGGTCACCGGCGTGCCTGGCCGCACGGCATTCACATTGAGTATCTGCACGTTACTGGGCACCAGCGCGGACGTAACAGCGCCGGCCGGTTTGCCGGGCTGGGCTTGCTGCTGTGGCTGCTGCTGAGCCGGGGCCTGGGCCACGCTGGCAACGCCGGTGCCGACCGAGACCGGGACCGAGGATATCGGGACAGAGACCATGCCGGCGGGCGCCCCGCTCGTTTTTATCACGAGGGCCGTCTGCTTGTTAACCCCGAGCTGCTGCTGCGCCTGCTGTGGCTGCGGCTGCTGTTGCTGCTGGTTGCCAGTCACCTGAGGGCCACTGGCCACATTGCCGGCAGCACCAGTGTTGCCCGCGCTCTGGAGGACGGTCTGCGTGGTGACGACCCCCAGCGCCCCGTTGGCCAGCTGAGCGACGCTTTGCGCGGGAAAAGTGATTTTGTTGTTGGCGTTGACGACGCCGCCTGTGATCACCTGTCCGGTGCCCGGGTACACGATTTTCACGTGCTCCCCCTGGACCTTGGCAAGAGCGGTGATCTGGCCAGGCTGGCCTGCCCCGGCTACCACCTGATTACTCGTCACTTGGGCTACGAATTGCTGCTGCTGCGGCGGCTGCTGATGCTGTGGTTGAGTCGCCACTTGCACCGACTGCACCGGCTGCTGCTGCTGCTGTTGCGGCTGTGTCTGTGGCTGCGACATAGCTTGAACCTGCTGGCCGGCGGCAATGACTTGTATGGGTATGCTGCTACTCGTGACCGGCATTGGAGTTGGCGTCGCTGCTGGCGTCGGCGGCTTCTGGGAAGCCAACTCCTGTGACGGCGAGGCCGTCGCGCTCACGCTGTTCACCATCTGCACCTTAGTCACACTCGTGGTAACAGCGACGCCGCCGTCGCCGTTGCTGCCGCTACTACTACCGCCGCTGCCGCCTCCTCCTCCTCCGCCGCCGCCACCACCACCACTATCGCTGCTGGACTCCGAACCCGCCGTCCCATTGGCGACGTGCTGTTGATGATGCTGCTGCGGCGGCGGCTGTAGCTGCGACTGTTGTGGTTGGGACTGGGCCTGGAGCTGGGGTGCCTGGCTAGCCGGAGCCTCGTTGCTCTTCACCGCCTGCAGTAGGACTGTGGACTGCGCGGAGCTCGCGGCCGGCTGGCTCGCGGGCGTCGCGCACGCGGGAGCAGTCGCAGTAGTGGCGGGCGAGGAGGTCGGAGCTCCGTTGCTCTGCTGATGATTAGCTTGCTGCTGGAGCTGGGGCTGTGCTTGCTGCTGAAGCTGTGCTTGCTGCTGCTGTGTCTGCTGCTGGGCTTGCAGCAGGGGCTGGGTCGTGGGAGTCGTCGTCGCCGTGGTCGCGGTGCTGCTCGTCTGGCTGGGGGCGCTCGCGGCCGACGGCGGCTGGGCTGGCTGCTGCGGAGCAAGGCCGCCGCTGGACTGGGGCCCGGCGCCGAGCTGCGTCTCGAGGGAGCCGACGATCGCGCTCACCGCCGACTCGTCCACGTCCGTGCTGAGCGCTTCCTCAAGAAACTTGGCTGACGCCATTTTCGCCGTCCGAGCTCCAACTGTAAAGTGAGCCGCGCATGCGCTGCCGGCTCAGCGCCTCCCGACCGACTACTAGCCGACGCTGCTGCTGTCGCCGCCGCCAACGCCAGCACGGGCCATGCTGCTGCTGCTACCGCCGCCGCCGCTGATCCTCCTCCTCGCGGATGTCGCTCTCCTCGCCGCCGCCGCTCCGCTGCTGCAGCCGCATGCCGACGCGCGCGCCGGCGGGCCTACTGCGCGCCAATAAGCTCTCCCCCCGCTCCCCAGCTCGCCCCCGGCTATTCTCGGCTTGGCTCGGCAATTTACGCTCGCTCTCTCTCTCTCTCTCTCTCTCTCGTGCTGCACACACGCCGCGAAACAACTGCGCGTCGCGCGATCTCCAAGCACGCTCTCCTCTCTCCGCCTCCACTTTGTATCTACGCCTACGGTCAGCGAGTTTTCTGAGATACTCCACTCGATTCTGGTTATAACTGACCAACTACACGTTCGAGCCGCGCATAACAATCGTTATCACTGCTTCGTTGCACGTGTTTTTCTTTTGGGCTTTTCAGTAACGTCGCGTCGCTTTGAATGTAGGCGCCATTTTGGAGCGACTCAGCATCCGCTCGACGTTTATATACCTGAGAAGAGGCCGACCAAGCGGAAACACAAAAGACAATCGTCGTTATCGCTGTCAAGCTATTGAGTTATCAGGGATGAACAGGAGGATGGTTAAGATATGAGGAATTAAGGGAGAAATTCGCGATGCGATGCTAATTGTTGTCAGGTATGTGAGCTTTGTAATGATAAATGTTGCATTACGATCAGCAACGCAATTTGTCTTTAAGAAAAAATAATATTACGCCGTTTTTTAAAAAAATTACGAGCGCCTGAGCTACAATGCAGTCCCGAATTGTTATCAATGATAAAGGAGAAACCGAAAAACAAATGCCAAGCGATAAACAACCGAAACTTTATAACTAACCGGAACATCTCAGAACGTCGCTTGTTTTTCTCGATAAAAAAAAAGCAAATATTTCAAAAAATTACAGATATCCAAATAGCCGGTAGAGCTTGACCTTTCCGCGCATACCGCGAGAGAGCGCTTTGGAGTTTGCGAATAAGTTCGCGCGGAAATTCGCGCGTGATCTGCGGCTCTTTGTAAACTTGCAGTTTTCCGTAATGCCGAGGCGATTCTAACGCGCGGGTGTATTACGCTGTAGACCCCCATCCACCCGCGCTTTTATTTCCAAGTACCGCGCGTTTACAGCCCCAATAACCGAGTTACAAGTGCGTTCGAGCTCTGTATACGTCGATGCTTATGCTTCTTTACGTGTGCTGATTTCGATCGCGAGGCAAATTTTTCGCCAGGATTTTTTTTGAGGCTGAATTAAAGAAGATTGCTGGGAATGTATGGTGTGTGATAAACAGTGATCCCGTTTATTTATCGTACAGCGACATCGTTATATCCGTACTCTCTTTTAAATTTATTTTTAGGAAATTTAAGATACAAGTTTATTGTTTCTATTAAAAAAGTCATTTACTCACGTTATTTAGTACACATTGCTAAACGTAACTTATTTTGTCAAATCGAATCTCCGCCCAGGAATATTTATAATTACACATTTAAACACTAAAAACAATATCATAGTTTTGTTATCAATTGAAAATTCAAATAAAACTACAAATGCTAACACTCGACATCAACGCGTGTGATACCAGTCACTCGTGAGAAAATACTAATCCATGGTCGAGTTTAATGGTTTCGTATATGCACTAGATAGCCTTATTTGTGTTTACGTTTGTATATGAAGGATGATCTGGTCGCGCGGCATTCGTCAAATGCTGGAGGATCGATGCGTCCAATCAGCGTTCGAGAACGAGCTTGCAAGCTCGCGCTACAACGTGTACTTGTTTCACGTATACAGTTATTACATTTCCGTTTTAATTCGTTACGTTTAACAAATATGACTTTTATATGCATAAAGAAGGGTAAATTCGTAACATGAAAAGCTTTAACTGTCATATAATTATATTAATATGTTACAAGGAATAAAAATATTAAATAATATTTGGGCGTATTGGAAATGTCGATTCATTCTTCATCTTCATTTTCGGAATCAATAATGTCCTGTATCTGATAACTAACGATTTCCTGATCAGACTCTCCTAATTGTTGGTAAAAATTCAACAATGCAGGTTTCAATTCAGAAATTCTGAGAACTTCGTAACTTTCCGGTCTCTCGTTGGGATCCATTTGTAGTACAGTCGTTAAAATATTTCTTATTGATATTGGAAAATCTTCAAACTCTTTGGGATCATCCTAAAACAATATTATTTACGTAATAAGTAAACCAAATGTTTTTTTTTTCATTTCTGTCGTTTTCATTTCACCTCTGTTACATCTGGGTATTCAAACGGAAAAGTTACAGTGTGCAACAATGCTCCAATACTCCATACGTCACTTTTAAACGTATGCGGTTCCCCGTTCCAAACCTCAGGTGCGCTGCAATCATTTGGATTTACGGTGTCAACTTCTAATTCTCTGTAAAGCATATTTCTCTATTTATAAACATTTTTTGCATGATTTTAAAAAATTTCCAGTATTTATTGACTTACGAGGAAATGTCTATAGATAAACCAAAATCAATTAGTTTTACAACTCTTTCGGGACCAGCAAATAAAATGTTCTCTGGCTTTATATCTCGATGTATTACGTCGCACCGTTGCAAATGATCAATTGCAAGTGCCATTTGAGCGAAAAAATCCAATGCTTCCTGTCGAATTATAATTTTTACGCCAGCTTTCTTTTTTAACGAATGTAAAAGTTTAATCGTTCAAACTTACGTCCTCTGTCATGGGTACTTCGTCATTTACAGAAGCTTCCTGGAGCAAATCATAATAAGATTTACCAGAAATGTACTCCATCAAAATGTAACTTTGATCATTTTCTTCCCAGCTGTCATAAAAAGCTACAATGTTCGGATGATTTAATTTGCTCATAATTGCAACTTCATTTATGGCAAAATTATAGTCATCGATCTCTTGCTTTTTTATGACAAATTCTTTGTCGTCTTCCTTTCTTCGGACTAAATGAATAGAACTTAAAAGCATAAAATTATGTTAAAACGGTTGTTCAAGTGATAAAAAACGATGATTCAGATTTTAGATTTAATTTTGAATTGTTGCAAAGCTTTGATATTTGAAGTTTTGGTTACGCCATTTCAATTTGTTATTCTTATTATTGCCTACGATTTCGCACTCGTTCAAGGAGAAATACGAAACAAATGTAACTTTATGACAGACATCGCGTAACAGTCTCTAATTTTTTAAAAGAAAAAAAATGGCAAAGTCTCGCGAACTTACAGATTTTGTTCAAAAACTGTTGATGCAGTTCGTCACACGTTCAAAGTACTACCTTAATTTTAACTTATACTTCGTAAAATTCATTTCATTTAAAATATTCATATACATTTACGCTCTATTTTCAGACTAACTAATTAGAATTAAATAAACTTATTTAAAATCAGCATTAAACGTTTACAACTATTTTTTTCTCCTAGTTTTTCAAAATTACATACTTACCCGAAATTCCCTTTGGCCATATCATCCACGAACTCGTAATCCGATAAATCCATAATTTTTCGTCAAGTATAGCGTTTCGCAGGACAATCGCGATAAGCGCGTGTTTGAGCAAACGCTGGCAGAAACACACTAAGTCTCTAAAATTTTTTAAGTAGACGCTCTTTAGGGAAAAACTCACAATCTTTGTCCTGTTCCATACGGACTGACTAGTCAAGAATTAAATGACTTACCGCTCTTAACCTCCACTCCTGCGCTTTCTCCCACTATAAGCGCTTTACACGAGAGAAGGGGAGATAATTTTAAGGCTCCGTCTCCATTCATAAAATCGTTCAAATGTTTGTGTCGCGATATTTGAAATAAGACGTCCCCAATCCTTTTTGCTTTTTTTTCTTCTTAGGAAAACAATTGAGAATTTTTTAAATTCCAAATATTTCACTATCGAGCCGTTGATCTTGATTGAAAAAAACCTTAATAATTGTTATTTTTTTTTAACATTTCTTTAAAAAGCGCCAAGTCTTAGTTTATGCGCTTATGCCACGTCAACGAATAGCATACTGGATTGATAAAGTCAGTTCAAAAATGGATCCGACTCTACTATCTGTACAAGGTTCATGACTGTTCGCAGACGTTATACAGTAGTTATTGACTGTAGAGCTGAGCTATAGTGGCGGCAGTTCAAACGAACCGCGTTGGAATAGAATATTTTTATTCCGTTCATTATGAATGAATTACAACAAAATCGATTAAACATGATGACAAACGGTGTCAGATCCAACCCCAAGTCAGCGATGATACAGCTCAAACGTTGCGTTAAACGTAGTCACAGCGATGTGTGTATATATATTCGCATAACGACAAATTGCTATAAAATATAGTCACGATTCTATAAATAACACCAGCCAAATCATCCGACTGTCAACGGTATCTCTTCCTGTCCTAACAAGAGTGGTGAGCTGTCAGCATTAGGCCGTCGTGTCCCGAGAGCTCCCTTCCCGGCAACGTGTCATTAAGGCACACCATCACCGCCGAGAGACAGATAGATAAAGTACGAAAATTGATTCTCGCTATAATATAGTGCTAAGCGCGTGCCAGACGGTGCGAAAAAGAGAGGCAGACACCAGATTGTCGAGGAAGCGTCATTTTCGCCTCGGGCGGTTCGATCCGGTCCGGAGAAAATCTGATCTGTCTAACCCTCGTGTATATTACATGTGCATCGATTACCGATCGTCAAGTGAGCAACTACCGCACGTGTGCGTTTCGTTGCGCACGTGAGACGCACTTTATTGCGACTGTAGGTTGTACTGGAAATTTTCTTCGTTACCTTTGCATTGTAATATCTCCGCGACAAAGTTGATAGACTTGATAGCGATTTTTGTTGATTATATGAATTGAATCGTTGCAAAACAAATAATGCAAATTAATTCGACAGTTTTTCAATGCACCTTTATTGCTTATTATCGTATATGTGTATTTAAAAATAAAATGACTGCTGCTTTGACAATATTTTTTTGTTTATTGTAACGTTATTATATTATTTGAATATTTAATTATGCAGATATTACGCGTTATTGCTTTTCAAACAGTATTGAGTAAATTAATTGACCAAGCTGTTTAAATGAAACTCGAAAGAAAGCACAAATAGAATAGGCCGTTTGAAAAGATAAAATTAAAAAAAAAGAAAGCTAAAAAGCATACTAGAAAGCTGCAAAGTCGTCGACATAAAAAAAAAAACAAAAAACAAAAAACAAACATAAAGCAAAAAACAGTCGATCGGTATATATAATTTAAAGATTATTAGTGTAGTGCTCCCAGGTCCTTATGATATTAAAAAGCTTATCGCCGGGGCTCTGGGTGTGCACGACTTGGCGCTGTCCCACGAGCTTGTAATCCTTGGCGAGCTTGTTGCGCTTGACGCCAGCCTCGAGGAGGCGTACGGCGACGGCGATCTGCTCTTTGGTCGGGCTCTTGTAGTTAAAATCGCCGACGAAGGCGATGCCGATGCTGCGATTGTTGTAGTTGTGCGTGTGCGCCCCGGCCATGTCCCAGCCGCGGCCCTCGTAGACGTTGCCGTCGCCGCCGATGAGGAAGTTGTAGCCGACGTCGAGCCAGCCCTTGGCCTCGATGTGGAACGTCTGGATGACCCGGACGTTGAGTATGCACTTGGCCTCGTTGTAGCAGGACTGAGTGGCCGTGTGGCTGATTATCGCGTAAGGGGCCGGCTGGACCTTCAGCCGGCGCGGCGAGTCCGTTGCTGCCTGGGCGCCCCACTCCGTACGCGTTATGATGCGCACCTCCTCCGGCTTACTCCCGAAGTCGTTGGCTCCTGCTGCTGCAACATTTCACTCGTCCAACAAACTCCGCCTCTTTTTGTTTTTTCTCTACCCCTTTCAGAACCCCCCCCCCTTGTTTCTCTAACTTTTCTTTTTCATCGATTTTTTTGTTCAATTTCTCACGACATTGTACACTATTAGGCGTTAATGTTATTTTATCTGTATGAGTACTTATAAGGATATTATAAGTTTGTATATTTTGCAAAAAAATATGTCAAAGTAAGCTTACCATCGGATAACGGATTAGCCTCTGTAAATACGGCTCCAACAAACAAAACCACGACCACTACGAATAAACAGCAAAATGGAAATGATTCCATTGCTGTACGTAGATATAGCGATGTGAAATTAGACTCAAAATTTCCACAAAAAACAAACAATCGTTTCTTTCTCCAAATATTCAGCTACTTTTTACTGCTAGGTCAAATAAGTTTTATTCGCCTGACTTTGTCATACGCACAAGTGTGAGTATGTTAACGCGCAAGTGCTCGCTGCTCAACTGACACCAGCTTCTCGGTACATCTAATTTTTAACTGACTCCCGGGCAGGGAGAGATCCCCCACTGACTTATTACTTAATTTTACAATATGATTGATACCTCTACAGATATAAAACTACAATGTAACGCTTGCGAGAAATTTTGCCGTGTAATAGAAGCGTTGTACGATGAGTTATTTTACAGCTTGTTTAAAAATGACGTTTAAAAATTAATATTATTACCCAATTTTTCGATAAATCTAACATAAAATCACTGCTTCGATTTGATCAAGGATACAAATTAAATAATTTAGCACAATCAATTATCGTTTTCATCAATAACATATCGTTTATTTTACTATAATCTGACGTGGCAATTTATCAAATAAATCACCAAATACGTTTTAATATACTTGTACGATTTATAAAAAATTCTATAGATTTAGAATTTTTATACAAATTTTCGTTAAGGTTGACTTTACGGTTTGTTAGTATAATGTTCCCAAGTTTGAATAATTTTCATTATAGCATAACCTGGACTATCAGGATTTGAAGCTACCTGCTTTTGTCCAATAAGTTTATAATCTTTATCCAACTTGTTGTAGTCAAAACCGTATTGCAAAAGTCGTTTCAAATTAAACATCTGCTTATCCGTTGGCGTTTTCTCAAAGTAATCTCCGAGAAATGCAATTCCGATGCTTTTGTTATTGTACGAAGTAGTGTGGTTGCCCTCGATATCCCAATTTCTTCCCTCATAAACTAATCCATCTCCTCCGATAAGAAAGTTGTACTTAATATCACCGAGGCCTGAACTTATCGAATAGTTTTGCCAAACCTGAACTTGATCTATGCATGAAGCTTTGTCTGAACAGTCTCCAGTGAGCGTGCTGCAGATGATTACATGCGAGGCAGGCAAGATTTTGAGTTTGACTGGCGGCCAAACTGGAGGTAGAGCTTGCCACTCCTCGCGACTCATTAAATCTAAAATATGATCAATTAGTTTGATAGTATCAATGATTTAAAAAAAAATAATGAACTTTAGATTTTACCTGGATAATCTGACACTATAATTGGTTCCTCTGATTCCAAGGGCTCACTCAGGCCAACTTCATTTCTGGCATATATTCTAAAAAGGTATTTGTGGTCGTTTTGCAATTCTTCGACGGTTGCGTTTAAATAATTAGCACTTGCATTGGCTGCAGCGAACCATTCATTTTCATTCACGTCTCTCACGTGAATGTGATATTCTTGTATTGGAGCCTTTCCATCGTGTTCCGGTTGTCTCCACCTTAAAGATACTGACCCTTCTGCTGTTTGATTGATATCTAGTGGTTTTTGTGGAGACGATGGAACTTCTAAAAAAACAATGAACCATATATGATTATTAAATACATTTCAATAAAGACAAAAATTTTTAATCTTTGCTAAATACGTACGTTTCATTAGCAATGGTGTCTCAGACATCAAAGGTACGCTAAAACCAACTTTATTTTGAGCAAAAACTCGAAAACAATATTCGTGACCGCCAAGTAGACTATTGATGGTGACGTTATTTATATTTGGCTTAACCTCTGCAGCTCCTGTCCAAAATTCGTCACTTGTATCTTTTTTCTCAATTTCAAACGAACATAATGGAGCACCTCCATCGTCTTCTGGTTTGCCCCACGTGATCATCACAGAATCCGCATCTAACTGTTTAATATCCAACGGACCAGTTGGCATTGAAGGAACTTTAATAGAGGCCGAATCATTTGAATTATTTAGAAGTAATATGGCTACTACAATAATTAAGATTATAGCTAACAACGTTACTACGCCAATTATTAACTTAAAACGCTGTGATTTTAGCAAGCTTAAAATTCTATTCTCTTTATCGAGAGATGTTGTTGCTTCTTCTACGATTACTTCTATGTTACAATCATTAGAATCATCTGATTTAGGAACACTTTGGTTTTCATTAGACACAGTAGAATTATTATATAAGTATTGATTAATAGTCACAGGTCCCTTATAAAACGATCTGCTGCCCACGTGCACGTTATCTGATTTTTCTACGCGGACATCTCCAAAACTTGAATGCTCACGGGCTGGCACATCAATAGGATTTACTTGTTGGTTTCCGTGTTCCAGAGATCTTGTTGGCATACCAGTGACCCACCCATTATTTTCCGAAGCGGCCTCTTGCACATCCTGATCTTCACCATCGCTCGATATTGGTGAAGTTTCAGTACTTGACACGGACGAATGGTTATCACTTTCTTCAGATCTACTTTTAACATTGTAATTATTTTCTTCTTGATATTGCCGGTAATTGTCTAATTCTGTCGACTTGTTGGAAAACGACGTAGTTGCTTCGGCACTGATATTATTAATCTGATCCATATGCGGACGTACAATAAAAAATCAACTTACACGATTAATGAAACTGTCATTTGATAATCGATCTTTAATCGCCATATTTCAAAGTTTTTATAAGTTTCTGGATTTACTAATACCATAATACTGGATTCTTTATCGAATTTTAAAGCACAACGGCAAAATCGAATTTTGTAAAGGAAACTTCTATACTGCAGTATCTCATAGTCACAAATGAGTGTTGTATTTCATTTGCTCAACGTACACTTTATCTTCATTTTTCTCTTTGATAACGACAGCTGTTATCCTGTTTTAATCGGATACTTAACTTTTCGTTTACAAATTTTATCCGGAATGTAGAATATATACAAGTGTTGTTTTAATCAACTTTAGCAAATAAAACGTTGAAATAAAAAACTTATACATAGTTATTGTACGATGATTTTAATATAATTAGTTTTTTTCAATACATTGTTGCTCTGCTAATCTTGCTCAAGGTATACGTATGAATGTTATCAGCTTTAATAGAACGCAAAACTTTATAACCTAAACGTAATTTACAATATTGATGTATTGTAAGTGCATTAAACGCACAACAACAAAAATCCAAAGTAATTGGTAAATGCACGTATCACGGAAAAATCGACCAATGATCAAAGTGTTCGACGATAGCATCAAAGACCATATATCCCGGATTCTCGCCATCGTCAGTTATTTGACTTTGGCAAACGAGTTTGTAATATTTGTCCAGTTTGTCATTGTCTAAACCATATTGCAAAAGTTTTTTCAAATTATAGATCTGCATATCCGTTGGCATATCATCAACGTAATCCCCAACAAATGCAATTCCCATGCTTTTGTTATTGAACGAAGAAGTGTGGTTGCCCTCGATATCCCAATCTCTTCCAACGTAAATTAATCCATCTCCTCCGATAAGGAAGTTATAAGCAATATCACCGAAGCCAAAATCTATGGATTGTTTTTGCTCGATTTGGACTTCACGGATGCATTGCGTTTTGTTTTCACAGTGCCTGGAGCGTGTGCTACAGATAATTACATGTGAGGCAGGCAGCGTTTTGAGCTTTTCTGGTGGCCAAACTGGAGGTACAGCTTGCCACTCCTCGCGGCTCACTATATCTGGAAGACCCACTGCAAAGTAATTTTTAATTTTTATTAAATAACTGAATTTGACATTTGTTCTCTGACATTTATTGTAGCAGCTTCAGAGTAATATAAATGACAATATAGACAATAGATTTACCTGGGCGATCCGAAACTGTAAATGGCTCCTCTGATTCTAAGGGCTTACTCAGGCCAACTTCATTTATGGCATATATTCTAAAAAAGTATTTGTGGTCGTTTTGCAGTTCTGGAATAGTTGCATTTTGATAATTTGCCCTGACATATTTTTCAGTTGACCATTTACTTTCATCTACGTCCTGCACATCAATCCGATATCTTTGAATTGGAGCCTTACCATCGTCTTTTGGTTTGGCCCATCTCAAAAACACAGATTTTTCTGCTGTTTGATTGATATCTAGTGGTTTTTGTGGAGACGATGGAACTTCTAAAAAAAACAATGAACCAGTTAGGATTGTGAAATACATTTCATTAAGAACAACAATTTTTAATCTTCGCTAGATACGTACTTTTCATTAGTAATGGTGTTTCAGACGTCAAAGGCACGCTATAGCCAACCTTATTTTTGGCAAAAATTCGAAAAAAATATTCATGATCTCCAAGTAGATTTTTGACAGCGAAATTATTTATATTTGCATTAACCTCGGCAACTTTTATCCAAAATTCTTTACTTTTATCTTTTTTCTCAATTTTAAACGATTCCAAGGGAACACCTCCATCGTGTTCTGGTTGATCCCACGTGATCATTGCAGAAGCCGCATTCAATTGTTTGGTATCTAATGGACCAGTTGGCATTGAAGGTACCTCAATAGAATTAGCTGAGGAATTTAAATTATTTAAAAGCCATATGCCAACTGCAGTAATTACAAGAATTAAAATAACTGCACCAAGTATTATTTTAAAACGCTTCGATCTCAGCAGGAGTAAAATCTTGTCTTCTTCATCGCAAGATCTATTAGAATCTTCTACGTTAACTTCTTCATTAGGAGAATTTTTGTTTTCATTGGGCAACGTAGATTTATTGTACAAGTATTGATGAACAGTCATAGGTCCGTTATAAATAGTTTTACTACCCACATGCACGTCATCTGAGTTTTTTACGAAGACATTTCCAAAACTTGAATGTTCACGGGCGAGGACATTAATAGGAATAACTTGTCGGTTTCCGGGTTCCAGAGATGTTAGTGGCATATCAGTGACCCAACCATTATTTTCCGTAGCGGCCTCTTGCACATCCTGATTTTCGGCATCGCTTGATGTTGATAAAACATCACTACTTAATATAGATGAGTCTGTATCGTTGTATTTAAAACTACTTTTCACAACATTAGCATTATTCTCGATTTGCGACTGCTGAATAGTGTCTATTTCCGTCGATTGGTAAAACGATGTCGATGCTTGCGGATTATCATAATCTACGCCAAGCATATTCCTTATAAATTTATTCTAAACTATTTAATATGTTCAGGTACAATACAGTATTGATCATTAAAAATTTGTCAGCCGTAATAGGCTGAGAAACGTAATAAAATTATCTTACCAATGTAGTAGAAGTCAGTTGATCTTCCGCTATTTTGTACAAGTTTAAAAGCAAAACTTAAAATACAAACTTGATTGTTTTATCAGTTCGCCTTTGACACAGAAAGATTGATGTCGTATGATTTTACGCCTTCGATGTCAATGCTAACATGTTATCGAAATACGTGTTGTTACATACATTTAACCAAAGCATTCAAAGTCTGGTAGAGAAATAATATAAGACGTTTAAGTTTGGTTTTTTGTCAGAGAAAAACTAACAGCCGATCCACGAAAAATTTTGTCAGTTTACATTCACTTATTAAACTCGACTGATAATGTTGGTCATGTATATACTAACTAAACTTCCGAATCTGCTAGTTGATAAACGCTCTGATTTTCCTTATCAATTACCATAGATAAAAAAAATCCGATTTTAGAGATTCAGATGATTTAATGAGATTTTATTATTTACAGTATTTTTGGCAATATTAAAAAATTAACATTTGTCGAGTAGTAAAATTTATTTGCGCGTAAACGTATACAACTTTGCTTGCTCTGCAACATTTCAAATATATCACTCCCTTCAGAATAACAGCTTCATAAATTAATATTCTCAATTCGTCGCTCTAAGCTCCAACCATTCATCACCGTCTATATCACGACAAACTAAACATTAGGAGTCCAGTGATCCCAAGTCTTAATAATATGGTACAGCTTCCGGCCAGGACTCTCTGTCGGCTGAATCTGCTTGTGCCCCAACAGCTTGTAGTCTTTCTCGAGCTTGTTCTCCTTGACCGCGAGTTCCAGCAGGTTTTTGGCCGCGTCCAGCTGCCGAGACGGCGGCTCGACAGTAGAGAAGTCGCCGACGAAGGCAATGCCGAGACTGTTGCGATTGTAGTAACCACGACTGTGCGCCCCTTGGATGTCCCAGCCGCGGCCGACGTAGACCGCGCCGTCGCCGCCGATGAGGAAATTGTAACCGATGTCGCCGTAGTCGCTGGACATGTGGAACGATTGTACGTTGCGAACGTTCTCGGCGCATTCCTCCCGGCTCGAGCACGGCATCGTCGCCGTGTGGCAGATAATAACGTAGTCCGGTGGCAGCTTATCGAGTGGTACGCGCTGCTCGTCAGGGAGCGATGCACCCCAGTCGGCTCGCGATACGAACTCAACACCTACGCAACATACGTGGGGATGTAAAAGTCATGTTTTATGTCATAACATTGAGAATTTGTCTTAGCGGTGTGCTTCAAGGTTTTTCCATACGAAAGATCATGTTTAGTACGATGTGATACATTGGATGAGGGATATTGAAAAAAAACAGACTCAGCGCATCTTTGATTGATTAATGTATGTACATTTATTTTTTGTCATCATATTTTATCGAGTAAAATCTTATCAAAAGAGGATGTTTAATATTATAAAATATATAACGGAAGTAATGATATGAAATATCCTCAGTTGGCACGTACGCCACATAATTAAGACGAATAATTGCGAGAATCCGTGTAATGTTATAAAAGTAACATCGAGTCATTTTGAGAGAGCCAAAGTTAACGCCCGAAACCTTCGCGTTGTTGAGTAAGAAATTGTTATATACGTAAGAAGCTACTTATTAAGTAACAATCAAAATTTTGTTTTCTTTTTTCCAGATCTAAACTTCAAAAACTTTAGTTCAAGTATTTTAAATAATATTTCGTTGAAAATTATTCATCGTTGTATTACAGAGCAACTGCATTTAATATTTATCAATTAATTCATTATTCTGTTTCGACAAAACTCACTAAAAACTTAAAATAACAACAGAAAACAGTAGATTAAACTTACAACTGAAATATTTCGTTGTATACAAAGCTACATAGTTTAAAAATAATCTTTATTAAAAAGAAAAGGATCGACTAATAATTATTTGTTCGCGTATTTATAAAATACAGTTAAGACTTGTCAAATTGTCCTTTACAATACTTTAACTCTATCACAAAATTTCATTTGTAGTATCGAGACACTTTTAAAGGAGAAGCAATTTGAACACAAAGTACAAAAAAAGTCTAATGAAGATCTATAGATGTCATATTTGTTTAAAAAAAAACCTAAAACTCGTGAGTGACTATCATCGATTCAGCCTGTACATCCAAATCCACAAAATGCGATCAAGGCGTGGGCGACCAGTGTTCCCAAGTCTTAATAATCGCGTAAAGCGCTTCCCCAGGGCTCTCGGTCTTGGTGAACTGCCGATGCCCAAGAAGCTTATAGTCCTCGGCTATTTTTCCATTCTCAACTCCGTACTCGATGAGCTTTTGCGCCGCGTAGAGCTGAGCCGGCGTCGGCTCGACCTCATTAAACGTCCCAATGAACGATATGCCAATGCTCTTGTAATTGTAGTTGAAGGTGTGGGCGCCTTCGATATCCCAGCCTCGGCCCTCGTACACGAGGCCATCGCCACCTACGAGGAAGTTGTAGCTGATGTCGTCCCATCCTTTGGACTCGATGTGGAACGTCTGGGCCACCCGGACGTTCAGGACACACTGGGCCTGGGTGTAGCAGAAGGTCGTCGCCGTGTGGCTGATGATCACGTACGGCGGTGGCTGGATCTTCAGCGGCGTGCCTGGACGCCTAGGTGGCTGGGCGCCCCACTCGACTCGAGGCACCACTTTCACGGACGTTATCGTTGGTTCTGTAACCAGGACGCAGCGGTGTTTGTTGGCGCGACTTGCAAAGCCTTTGGAGCTTGAGCTTCCTTAACATGCAGAGCTTGCGAGGTATGTAAGCTGGATACTAGTTGAGTAAGCCTCGTCATGTTTTTTTTTGTTTTTGGTAGAAAATTAGGCGACTATTGAAGATTAGATGTTAATTTGGAATTGGGAGACAAATACAAAATTACGCAAGAAAGATAGTGCTAGGGACTATAAGCTTCTTTGGGTTAATAGCCAGAAGATAATTGTGAAAAATAAGCTTGGATTAGTGAAACCAAACTTTCGATTATAAACAAAATCAACGCCGCCAACACCGTAATCACATTTTTTATTTCTCTACAATTTTCAAATGTTTCGCATTAGTTTTTCCTTCTCTTCCTCGATTGATATGTCTTTTTAACCGCGTGTAACGAGAAAATTGACGTTCGTATTACGAAGCAATTAACACTCCATTCGTCTTAACAGCGGTTGTATGGAAATTATTTTGAAATTGAGTAAGAGGCAAAAATAATTATTTCTCATTTCAGAAATGAAAAAGAAGAAGAAGAAAAATAGATTTTTCAATCCTTAAAGCCAAGACAAATTCTCGTGCAAACTTAAAAATATAAAAGTGAATCAGTAGTAAAACCGTAGCCTTATCAAAGTGCACTTGAGTCAATATAAGAAACCAAGTAATAAATAAATAAAACAAAAAGATACCATTGTTTATTGATGAGTCGTTCGGTACAGCGGGAATGATCGGCCGTTGTCCAACAGTGTTCTTCGTAGTTGACAGCAAGATGCCGAGTGTCGTTACAAGCGCCAATATCATTGCAATTATAGTTAAAACGACTATAATTCGATGCTTCCAGCATAGGTATAAAACTGTGGGAAAATATTGATGATCATTATGAGTCAAAATTGCATTTAAAATTTTATATTTTTCGTTAAATTTGATATCTTTATTCGTAAAACGGATGCGATTAATACACCACAGAGATAATCCGAATAAAAATAAATAATGCGACATTGATAAAGCAACATTTGAGATTAAGAAATTTGTAATTAATGCGAAATAAGTAACTAACGGTTGACAACTGTTTTAAATACGATCGATCACATGTAATAAACGATTAGATCGATACATATTTCCGGCGGATAGAAATCTACGTGAAATTATATATTTCCTCAATCAATTCATAAAGAATATTCGCGTTATCAAGTCTCGCGCGCAATCGCGCAATATCTCTCTCTCTCTCTCATGAGTGTAATTCGATCCATCAAGATAAAAGCAACGAGCCCTTGCCGTCAGGGACACACCTCTCCTATCCAGCGTTGCCAACTGATCGTTAAGAGGATCAGCCGATCCGTTGACCTCCGACCTCGGCGCTCCATTATTATACCCATTAGTCCCGAGCTCGATCTCCCCGGGCGTCTTGTTCTCCACGATCGACGTCGAATTGGCGTAAACAACCTGTTTTATGGTAACCGGGCCCTTGTAAAACGTCCGATTGCCCAGGTGCACGTTCGTCGAGTTCTCGACCTTGACCCGGCCAAAGTTCGGCGGCTCGACGCTCGGCAGAGCGACCCCGTTCATCCGATGGCTGATCTCCGTAGCCGGTGGCGCCTCCCCCTCCGCCAGCCATCCTCGAGCCGGCAGCGTGTCCAGAGAGGCATCCTCGTCCTCGGCGTCGCTCGACGACGTCGACGAGACGTTGGACTCGGACGAGCTGCTGCTCGCCACCGAGTTAGCGCGCACCAGGCCGTTCGGCTGCTTCTCGCGCGTATCTGGGGCTGCTTGGTCGACCGGCTCGGCGAGTGTCTTGTCGGCCGGCTCCTCGCTCCGGTATGTCATGCTTTCGGCTACGCATCACCGGTATAAGATCGTTATCCTCCCCAGTCCTTACGCCTTAGCGATCGCCTTGTTTTGTATTTATCATCTTCGTTTTATAATGTACGCACAGGCACACTCGCGCGATACTTGAGAAGCGTATATATCTCTTATTATCTGGCACCGGTTGGTCGGCGACGCTTCGTCACTATGCACACACGAGCGAGTTAGCGGCACCTTATTACTCTTTGAAGAAAAGCTCCGGTCCTTGAAGATTCGAAAACCGATCCTAGCCTTAGCAAAGCTACAGAAACACTTTGGCTATTGAGCAAGCCTCCGCGGACCACACAATCACTAAAGCCGGGTTTTTCCAGCTTCTCCGTTCTCACCGGTTTTTCCTCAATCTCTCTCTCTTTCTTTCCTTCGCGCTCCTTTGTTCCTCGCTCAACAGCGTTTCTCGTTCACCAACGAATTTCCACTAAAAAAAAACAACAACAATATCACAATATTCGGTTCCTCATACCGATCGTCCTTCGATCTCCCAGCCTTCATCAACAAATCACACAGCTACACAAATGGACACACACACTTTCGCGAATTACCGAGGCGCAATAGCCACGCCGCTGTAGCCGAGCGTAATATTAAAACTCGTTCGTGATAAAGAGCGAGAGATGTGCGTTAGTGCAGCCTCGACTGCTTGCCGAGTGACTAAAACGTTCACCAGCACACGCTCCTCTCTTTCCTCGCTATAGCGCTCGCTCGCGCGCACGCGCTCCTTTCGATGACGTCTCGGCTGCGAAGCTGTGGCTAACCGGAACTATGTCTGTCTCTCTGCGTCCCCTTATCCCCCCCCTGGAGATTGACGCTTGTCCATTGGTAATTTCGGACCTTCTGGTGCTTTTGTACTTGGTTTTAAAACTCTAGCCTGACGTTTGCTTTTGACGATGGCTATTAGCGTCTAGATGAGCGTGTCGTGTCGGCTCATTAATATTGATGAGGCTTTGGGAGGAAGGTCTGTGACGGGTGGTGATTTGTTTAATGTTTTATACCGCATTTTTGGGATTGTTGAAAGTTTTTAATTAAACGCTTTGAGCTTTTTTTTGTTTTGGCATTGATGCTTGCGTGAAAGTAGCAAACGAAGCAAGTAATTTTCGGATGGTTTAATCAAACTATTTGTTACAGCTTTCTTTTTTTTCTTCTATTTTTAACTTTGATATTTATTTCGGGTGCTCCTGTGCAGCGAACTCAGAGAGATAACACGCGTGCGTTGGTGATTCGAAAAAAGAAAAAATATTAACGCCCGATCGAGCATACAATTAATTCACTGTACCTTTTTTTCTCTTTTTTATTTACAGAACGAGGAAAAAAACTTGATTCTCGAGGATATGCGAGCGAATGCGTAAGCGTATATACTTACCGAATACCCGACCCATCCACTCTCTTGAAGCCGACGTCGTATCACATACTAAAATACACGTCATGGACGACCTTTGCAGAACTACAGGCAGTTTGGTAATGTACATTTTCACTGTTTAGTTACTGGACTTTTGTGCTCCTCACGCGCCAAGATAATTTCGTATAATAAAAAAGAACAATCATATGTTTCGCCTTAAAATCACAAAGTAAACGTCGAGATATTATTATTTAGTGTTTTTTTACCCATTTTGGTTGTTGTTTTAAATTTTGAAGAAAAATTTTTCTTTTTTTTTCTAATCGCAAAATTTTATATTATATTTGTACACGCATGTCGTAAATGTTGTTGGTAATCGAGGCTTTCATAACATCAATATTCATAATCTAATGATAGAAAGATTTTTATTTAAATTTTTCCGCTTGTTTTCTGAGAAACATAGTATTCCCCCTCGGTTTTCATAACGCAAGCTTGATTAGATAATTTTATCATCTAGGCTTTACATTAAGCTCGTAATTTTTTTTTTAATAACAAACTTTTATTTACTTTATTGCTATGCTACGCGTTGGCTATAAAATTATACAGTGATGTAATAAATATGTCACCGATGGCGATATGTAATTATTACAAGGTCCGACATATGGCACTCGATACCCGAATCTGGATAAAAAATGACGCATTTATTATGTATTTGAATCGTATATATTAAAAACATCTAATGTTTATTTCTTCAAAAACATACCATTTTCGCAAGTAATCCAAGAATCAGCTTTCGGTCTACATTACGTAATGTTCGACGCTTCGGTTAATTTGCAAAAGAAAATGAAAAGCTGCATCGTTTTTTCGAAGAAAAAAAATGACGCTTTTCCCATTTTCTTTCATTACCCAGCGTCCACGTGACTAGCAATTTTTCATTTCGACGCCAACGCGTATCGATTCCAAGTAAATTAATTATCTATTTTTCTTTTTTATAACAATTGATATAAAAGCAATTATATATTATTTACAATCGCAACATTAAAGTAATACTCATATATATACGCAAGCCTTATTGTACATCTCAATTGCAATATCACTTGTCTACAAATAGAAGCGATCGAACAATAAAAGGTTCACGAACGACGAACAAAAGGTAGTCTCTCTTTCTTAACGTCAACTCCGCAATGCTTGCAGAAGATTACAGTAGTTCCTCGCCTGCTATGCGACGACGCGCCGTCTCGATCCGAAATCTCATCATTTACTTTATCGCTCGAGTCTAAATATAATCACTTTGATATAGATGTAGCCGAAAAGTCAATACGATAAAAGAGCGCTAGAGCGACTCGAGCTCAAATTACAAAGTTTTTAATTTCGATTATATTAAATTCTATCATCACAAAATAGTCTCCTTTTTTGCATATGCATGTACATACACACACACGACGTTCTCTCGAATATTATAACGATAAATCATAAAAATCACGATACTCAAACATTTGAATATTCACAACGAATGGAAAAAAAGAAAAGTACCATCTGTCACTAACCAAATCCTAAAGTCAATGCAAAATTAATTAAAGAATAAAAAGACTACCTAATATAAAAAAGAAAATATTTAGAATGCCACGTTTAATTCTGATGCAGGTCGCTCGTAGCGCTCGTCTCGCTACTAGTTATTGCGCCAAGCCGCCGCAGCAGCAGCAGAGCGCGAGGGGCAGGGGGGGGGGGGGCTGGTAATGTTTACCCCGCGCGGGGTATGTATTAAAAGCACGTGCTATAAAAGTAAAGGAGGAGCGCGTTATAAAGTATAGAGAAAGAGAGAGAGAGAGGGAGAGATAGAGCGGCAAAAGTGGCGCCTATTCGGGAAAAACGAGGCCGATCAGCTGATCGCTCTCGGGGAGGGAGAGGGCGGCCATATGAGAGGACTGCAGCTAAAACCCGAGAGCTGCACTCGTACTGCGGCCTGCTTATGCGGAGCCGGCGACCTCGGCTCTCCATCTCGCTCATGGATCGTTTTTCGCTGCAGTTGCAGGAGAGCACCGAGCGGTGACACGGCTAAGGAAATTCTCCGTACGCGAAGGTGAGTAAGCGCCATTTCCCCTTCTCATCATCTAACTTTTGATCATATATTATCTGAGTTCCGAGAACGTTAGTGATGCACTCCGATGCTGTTGCGAGTGCAGTGGAGAGAGTGAGTTGAGGAGTATCTTTGTTGTCTTTGTTTAAGATTGTGTGTTGTTGAATACTTAGGGCTTATGGGAAGTAGAGGGAGGCTTTTTTCTGGCCTTGCGAATAATGGGTGATTCTGTGCTTGTTTTTAGATTCATATGGATTCACACAGCCGCACGCGACTGTTGTCAAAATTAAAGGGATGCTCACAATTCAATTTGGACAATGTGGCAACCAATTAGGTCACTCGCTCTTCAGCCAGCTCTCAGCAGATCTGGACGCCAAGGACACTGGTATTTTGAAGCAGGCTAACAGCGATTACGTGGAGCAGAGCTTTCAAAAGTGGTTCGCAGGCCTCAACAGAGATGGAAAACGCCTGGCTAGGGCAATACTGGTGGACACCGAGCACAAGGTCATCAACAAGATCTGCAGCAGCAGCACAGACTGCTGGACCTATCGCTCGCAGAGCAAGATCTGCCAGTCAGCTGGTGGCTCCGCCAATAACTGGGCATATGGCTCGCTGGTCAAGGGACCTCAGCTGAAGGAGGAGATATTGGAGAAAACAAGGAGGGAACTGGAGAGAACGGACTCGTTCGACGGTATCCTACTGCTGTTGAGCTCGGCCGGGGGAACGGGATCCGGAGTGGGCAGTTTCACGGCGGACTTGTTGCGTCAGGAGTTCGCCAACAAGACGATAATAGGCTCGATCGTCCTTCCCTTCTCCTCCGGCGAGGTCGGCGTGCAGAATTACAACACCATGCTGACGCTCGCTCGGTTCAGCGAGTGCGCCGATCTCTGTCTCCTGTTTCAGAACGAGCGCATACACGCCGTCTGCGAGAAGGTGCTGAAGAACGCCGAGACGAGGCTGCCGGACATGAACGAGGTGATATCGCGCGAGCTCTGCGCCACGTTTCAGCCTGTCAACGAGTCCTGGTGCAACGCCAATTACATCGCCTCGACGTTAGCCTGCCAGCCGAGCTACAGACTGGCGAGCATCAAGAGCACGCCCTACGTCTCGCCGACTTACAGCCAGTACGAGTCGGCTTGCAGCTGGAAATTGTACCTCAGGAATCTCAAGCAGAGTCTCAACTCCTCTTCGCTTCTGGACGTCGAACCCAAGTCTCCAGCCCGCTCGTTGACACCTAGAGCAGCCCAGTCGCATTACAAGTCCATCTCGAACATCCTATTGGCAAGGGGCAAAGTCTCGGATAACGATCCTCTGGACTGCAGCGAATTCAAAAGCCCAGAGCTCTACGTCGAGTGGTTGACGAGCAGCGAGAGCTTCACCTGTCTCACCCAGCAGCGCCGACTGCTTGGCCAGGACAAGTTTCTCGCCCTCCTGACCAATGGCTCGCACATCTATCAGAGCATCGACAGCGTCGTTGACAAGGCCTGGACAGCTTACGTGAATTCGGCCTTCATACACCAGTACAAGAAGTTCGGCTTGGAAGAGGACGACTTCCTGCAATCGTTTGCCAAGATGGAAAACATAGTTGCCAATTATAAGAGACTTGGGCTTTGATGGATCGATCGGGGGGTGAATCAGTGCCATGATCTGTGTTAATCGTATTTTTAGAAGAGATATTCGCACTATTTTTATACGAAGGCCTTTGAAAAGATTTGAACGGCGTCAAATGTATTTTTCTAGTCAGTTTGAATGGGAATTGTCGATAAGGGCAGAGCGCGATTTTATCCGGATCAACTTCCTCTTGTTTGCCAACAGATGACTCTGACTGACACTTTTAGCTTGATAATCTCACGCGAGTTTAGCGTAGCGGATGGATAATTGAGAAATGAAAAATATGATACTTAATATTTATTGTAATCGAGTTATTGTGATGATACCGTACGATAAGCACGTCAAATTTTACCTTCTTTTATTTTTGTCTTTTGTATTTTCGTTTGCGGTCAATATATAGAGTGTAAATTTAACTTATCTAATTTATTGCGTTTGTCATTTGTTTATGCATCACGTGTACAGTACACCGTGTACTTCTCGAGACACTTGAATCTCCAAGCTTCTGGAAAATTTTAATAAAAATCGTGAAAAAGCTCAGGCTTGCAATGAAAAATCAATAAGTCTTTTTCTTTTCCCCAAAAAAGCACCTGCAATATCCTCGCCAAATTAAATATTCTAATCCAACGTTTATTTAATCTTGCGTCATATCGTACCACAAATTATCTTCAATTAAAAAAAGATAATCATATTCCTCGAAATTATTCTACAGCCTATTTCAAGGTCACCCTCCCCCCACCAACGATCAATACCAGTCAACCGATCTAACCGCGCACCAAAACTCCATCGAAACTGCTCTGCCACCTAAACAACAGTCTCACCGCCGAAAAAACCTCATTGGAAATCGCGTTCGTTCCCTTTAAACACCCCGGGAATTCCAGAACATCCCCTCATCCCTAGCCATCCCCTTAGCCAGGGGGACCGGTCGCGTCGGCGGAGGGAAAAGAAAAACGACTCTCTCCCGCTCTCGCGCCAACATCAATTGCCGAAAGGTCCATGTGTGTGTGAGAGCTTGCGGGGGAGGCTAGTAACGATCGCGAGGGTCGAAATTCTAATGGCGGGGTGGAGAGGGAGTTTGCAATTTCCGCCCCTCCGGAATTCCGGGAAGCCGAGGGCCGCAGTCCGCTGGCGACTCGCCAATTACGTAAGCGCCGAAGTTTCTCGCCGGGGGTTGCTGGATTACGTAGCTCCAAAGCTTACGCGACTTTTCACATCGGGTGGAAAGTCTTGAGCTTTAGGACGAGACACTGCGGAGTTTGATGTATATATGTGCGCTTGCACGCGTAATCGAGTGTGGCGCGATGGATTGGTCGAGATTTTTTCGGAATAACAGGTTTTAGGGCTAATACTCTCTCGCGATGCGCTTGTGTGTTATAAGCTCTGTCGCTCGATAATTGTGTCTATACTTTAGGCTGTTGCTCGGTCTGATGAAACTTGTACTCGCGGTTTTTAGGATGTATAGTTATCAGCATTGCTATTCTACTTAAACTTTCGTTTTTTCGTTCTTTTTTTTTTTGACAAAGTGCCCCATCAAAATTATCTTTTCAAAAAAAGGATGTTTCGCTTTCCATTATAGATGCGCTTATTTACTATTTCTCGAATTCCAACGACAAGGCTAATGAGACTAGCAATGAAAAGCGGATTAAGATAAAGCGGCCGATAAATCACGTAAATGCATTCTCGGAAAAGAAAAAAGGAAAGCGCTTTGAAAAATCTTTCGTCACCGCTGAGAGCTCGACCATCCCCTCCCCGAGCGATTATCATTATTTATTGCACAAACTGTCCCAAGCGTCTTTCGTTCGACAGTATACACCAAATATATACCTTCTTCGACTCGCATCCAAAATCCAACGTGTATCTCCATACCTCGGCAACCCAACTGTCCCTCCCCCGCAAAAAGCTCCAACAATATCGAAAAACACCTATCTATCGTCGTTAAAGCCCCTCTGCCGGGTGCTCGATAACCCAGCGAAACAATAATCGCAGCATGCAGTCGCGTATGCGTGTATACCACTCTCGACAATTCCGTTAAAAGCAAAGATTCCCATAGCGAAAGCAAAGCGCGTATTCCCCCCCTTCTCTCGCGACAAACATCGCCAGAGCAGACTACATACACATTCGCGCACACAAACACGTACACACAGATATATGGGGAGGGTCGGAAAAACTGCTGCTGCTGCTGCGCCCCTCTGGAAAAATCGAAGAAGAAGACGCGCGCGCTATGACGTTGCCTATTGCGCGATCGAATAACCGCGGGGAGTATACACAGTTGCGTGCGCAAGCACATCCCAAGGGCAGAGCCGAGAGAAGGGGGGGGGGGCTGAATTGAAGGGGTGGCGGGGCAGATCGACGGGTAAAGTTGTAAATCGTCGGAGCTTTATCAAGGGAAAGCCACTGGTTACAACGCTCTATATACATATATCTATGCCGGCGATCTTTCTCTCTAGATATACGCAGAAATTGGGAGATGTCGGGGCTTCTGTGCTTCAATTCCGCGAATCTGACGGAGGAATATGGGAGAGAGCTTTCGGCCGCTTTATGCGTTCCGAGAAATCCCGACGAAGTTTCCGTGCTTAACCCCTCCCCCCCCCCCGGACCCTTGGCCCTGTATACGCGCGTGACGATGCTTTTATGGATAGACGAAACTGGCTGTATGGATGACTTCATTGGACGGGGAGCTTCAGGGAGAACGGGGGAAATGGTTTATGATAGGTATACTCTCCTGTAATATTCGGATGAAGCGATTTGTTTCATTTTAGTGCTATTTTTTTATTTTATTTTTGTTGTAGAGACGTGGAAACGTTACGTTGGAGATGCAAGATACTCTGATTTTGTTGTTTGCTGGGCGGAATAGTGTTATTATGTAATGGTAAGTTTAAAAAAATGTTTGCTTTATTTTACTTTGGCTTGCGATCGGCTGGACAATGACGTCGAAGCTTTTATTAATTTATTATGCCTAAATCACGTAATTGTGAGCTTGTCGAGCTTTGAAAAACAGTGACCTATGCCACCTAAAAATATAATAAACTTTGTTGCGTTCATAATTTGATAATGTCGATAGTGCAGAGCGAAATTGGACGAAAAAGTGTGTATACACCTGTGTTTTTAGAAAAAAAAAAAAACAATTTCGAGCTGTTAACATCGCGAATTACGTAAACTTAATTATCCATCTCCTGTAATTTAAAACCGCGTTAATCTTCATCTTTCTGCATTACGACGATAATGTACAAATTAAAGCCGACGATCGGACGCATCATCAAGAAAAAAAAGCCTTAATCTTTCAAACCACCACCAAAACAATATTCTTCCGTTTGCTCCGTCCCTTTCGAGCAAAAAAAAACACTCCTTCCTCGCCCTTAAAACGTTCTCAATTTTGAAAAAAGAAAAAACAAACCAACACCAAAAGACGAGAGGAAAAAAGAAGAAAGAGCCAGCGCAAAAGCGGTGTGTAAATCGATACACCCTGAGCAAAAGGAGCTCGCTCCACTTGCAAACAATCATCTCCTGCCGGGCCGCGACTTCTCTTTCTCCCCCCTTTGGAAAAACAAAGAGCCTCGCGCGCAAGGAGGGTAAGAGGTAGAGCAAGAAAGAGAGGAAGAATATAAAAGCCGCGACGTCGTCGGGGAGAGAAGAAGGAGAGAAAGGAGAAGCCCAGTGTACGGGAGGAAAGAGAGAAAGAGAGCCAAGAGGATCGCGGAGAGCGAGGGGGTATGGAGAAGGAGGAGGCAGCGAGCGAGAAAATAAAGGGAACGCTCTCTCTCTCTCTCGGTCTATACGCCGAGGGTCTCCTCCTTATTCTCTCCCTCGGCTAACACGCTTACACACCCACGTCACACGTACATACACACGTACACACACATATCCTTCGCCCCTCGCACCCACGCGCATACGCAGCGTATACTCTCCCATCGAACCGACTCTGTGGATGTATACGCGTGTGGGTTGGTGTGTGTGTGTTTGTGAGTGGGTGCCGGCGTCACTAGCGCCGGGGAGAGAGAGAGAGAGAGGAGTTCGGAGCAGCGCTCTCCTCGTACACAGTGCGGGGGCCTTCAGTCTCGAGCGGAGCTCGAGGGACATAACTGCCGCTCTCGGTGCGCGCGCTCTCCGAACCGTTTTCCTCCGTTCTCTTTGCCTCCATTTTGTCGCGGCTCCCTGTATTATACAAACACACACACACACATACATACACGCGCGTCTGTTTATCCACCCTCGTCTAATTACACGGAATACCAAGGTGCGCGAACGAAAAATATAGTGCCGAGTGTCGACCAAAAAATTAAAAAAAAAAAAAAGAAAAAAGTGCAAAGTGTTGTATACGTCTATATAGAGTGAGAGCGGACTGCAGCCGCCGCTGTCGCTACTGCTGCTGCCCACCTGCGCAGGAGGCGCGCAAAGAGGCCCGCAAATGGGGCAGCACGGGCACACGGGCCCACTGTGGCGGCCGGATACTCCGAGCTCGTAGTTTCCGAGGAAGCAGTAGCCGCAGGTAAAAAAGCACACCAACCCTCGTTATTAAGCAGATGAGAAATCGAGTTTTGTGTACCGGGGGTTATAGAGAGAGAGAGCTCTCCCTCTCGGCTGGCCGCTCTTCTCCGCGGATCGATATGTGCACGGCCGACGCGCGCCGAGTTGCTCCACACGAAACCCTGGCTCTCTCTCTCTCACACACACACACGCGCAAACTGTCTCTCTCGCTCCCTCTGGCCATTGACGCGCTTCCACCCTGGGACGTGTGCGCCAGAGTCGTGTCGGCTCTTTTTTTTTTTTTATCTTTTTGGAAGAGGAGCTGCCGGAGAAAGAGGAGGCGAAAATGTGGGGAGGTATTAATGCGTGGTGCAGCGAGCGGCTTGCGCAATTGCCTGAGGATGCGGCTCTCTCTCTGCCTTCGCCTACTGCATTATTTAGGAGCGAGAGCGTTATGGCGTTGGATGCAAGAGAAAGAGAGAGAGAGAGGGTACATAAAGGTGCTGAGAAAGAGCGAGCGAGAGAGGCGGTGTGCGAAGCTAGTTTTCCTGCTCGCCAGCTAAAGGATCGAAATCTCGGCTGCTGTTGCTGCTGCTGCTGCTGCTGTTGACGCCATGAGTATTCAATGCTTATTCTTATTCAGCTGCAATACGCTGTTTTATTACGCTCTACCAGCCTATAGCGCATTGAATATTCATTGTTTCAAAGTATGAATTTGACTCCTTTTATTTTTTTCATTATTACTGGGGGGGAGTTTCGTTCGGTTATAGCATTACAGAGCTTTGTAAGCTCTGTACTCCTCAATCTCGTCCTCGAGGAAGAAATTTTTCGCTCCAAAGTTAGCGAATCGTTGATCGTCGTAAAAGGCAAAAATAAACAATCGCGACCGCGTTATAGAATAAAAATTCTCGTATTTGACAACAGACGATATACTTATTCGAGAATATATCCATAATATTCATAAAAGGACGCGGTATAGACCAACCGAGTCGAAAGCAACGCGAGAGAGAAAAAAAAGCCCAACCGGTTTCGGCCTCTCTGTGTTATGAAATACACGTAGCGGCGAACAACGCGCGCGCGTGTGTACGTTCGTCTGTGTCTGCACGCGTACGAAATCCTGTTTGGCACGACTAAAAGATGAAACGGAAAGAGAAAAAAAAAAGGAAAGAGGACGGCAGGGAGGAAAAAAAAGGAGAGAGACGCTCCTTCTTTCCCCCTCTCTTGCCGCGGTAGCGAGGCTAATTTATTTGACTCTCTCGATAATATAACATCCTTAGCCAGATTTTCTCGCTAAACATTTACATTTCAAATGCGCGGATATAAGATCTTTCGACATTTTTCTACGGATTCGGAAACTGACCGTGGGTTATAGAGAAATTTCGTTAAAAAGTATATTATACACTTAAATTAAGGGAAAAAAACGTCTCAAAATCACGCCACGTTTTAACGTCGCCGTCGTCGCATGATCGGGTCGGATAAAAAAATCTCCATATAGAGGATACACACATCGGGGGGTAAAATGCGTATAATCGATTATTCTTTCGCGGTAGCGCGATTTTCTCGGCTTCTCGGAGATCATCCGAGACCCCTTGTATACACGGACGAAAAGTGAAAGCCACAGCTCGTGTATCATGAACTATACACCGTGTAGTAGTAGCATGTTTCGGTTATCCACGACGCCATTGCCGATGTGCCAAATATTTTCTATTAGCTGACGCACACGTGGCGACCGGTCGGACCGGTAAGCTTTTTTTTCTCCTTTTGGGATTTGGGAACGTTGGCGGGAGTGTAGCGGAGAGGGAATTGATTGGGATCGAATACATCTACACGGGATGTGATCTGATGTGTTGCTGAATCTTTTTTTCATCAATTTTAATACAAATATTTGAGAGCATCAGTACGCAGTAGGCGGGAGGGGATGAAGTTTACGTTGAACAAAAAAATAGACTATCCTTCGGAGGACAAAAATAAAACGACCGGATGCCTAAAGCAAACATGCGGATACGGAAAATCTCCTTAGAGGATATTATCCAGTAACTCGGCTTTTCCAAGCGACTTGAAAACAGTTTAGACTTCAGGTAAACAAATCGTTGAGGAGATGCCTGGGGCCTGTCGCGGCTAGACCTGCTCCCGTTGTTCCAAACTACGACGGTCAGGGTAAAGAGGGTCGCATGCACAATGGCCGTCTCTGCGGGAACGATATAATGATGAGGCGCCCGTAGAGCCTCGGAAATTATGGAAACAGGTGCGCGCCTGCTCGGTGTGTTCGGCTTCGCTGCCTCTCGCCTCTGTGTTTCTTCTTTTTCTTTTTTCTTTAACTTTGCGCTGTGGGAATCCCCCTTTTGTCTGGTCTCGATAAAGCTTCTTATAGCTGGTCTGTTTTTTCTTTCTGAAACTGCATTTCTCTCCAAAAATCATACCTTCCATTCACCTTATCATTTAACCATCACTAATTTATACAACACCTGAAATAAATGGCCAATGAAAAACGGCAATACATCGCCCAGCAGCATCAACAATAGTCTACCTGTATGTTTATTCCTCGTAATCGCCCATATATAACAACCTAACCGCCCAACCATTGATACCCAGGTACACAATCCTTGTATACCGTTGAGCCTTAAAAACATAGAGCAGTAGCCTCGCAGCATCAGTATCATCATCATCTTCTCTGGTTAAACTTACTCTCCGTTCTCGATCGAAGCGAGGTCGATCTCAGGTGTGCGGCCGGACGCGGTGTGCTCTATACACACACAAGCCGCGAGTATGCGCGCGCGACCAATGAGGCTCTTGCCGAGCGCAGGAGAACAAGGAGGCGGCATAAAAGGCGAAGAGCGAGCGAGGCTCCGAAGAGGAAGGGAAGAGAGAGAGAGCCGTAATGGCGGCACGTGTCATTGACCTCCAAAGACGCGCACTAGAAGCGGCAGCGGCAGTAGAAGGAGGAGCGCCAGGTTACGAAACCCTCTCTCTCTCTCTTTTCCTCGTGGGATAACGCGGTATCCTCTCCTCCCGCGATATAGTCTATGAGCGCTCTCGCGGGAGACTTCAATGCCGGCTGGCTCTCTCGGCTATACTCGAGCGCGGCGCCGATATGCCAGAGATTGAGCAGGGACGCACCGAGAGAGAGAGAGCCTCGCGCACCATGTATGAGAGCCTGTCGTCTCTCTTCTCGTATGTACAGCTGAGTACGCGATTTTTCCTTTGGCGACGATGGCAGAGGTCTGAATATAGGCTTACGCGATAAAAGTGCATAAGAGTCTTAGTGGCGTCTCTCTGCGGCTCGTATGGGCAATTAGTCGGTGAATATACCGCGCGCAGGGCACTTTGAGGAAGTTTCAGGCCGATTTGAATTTAATGCGCGGCAACCGGCCTCGGATTATTCTATCCACCGTTATTCTTGCGATATTGCGGAGCGTAATAACAGCGCGAAAATATGCATCGGCGTACAAACAGGGAGAGGGAATTAATTTGATTGCTCGTGATGTATAAACGCGAATGCAAATGTTATCGCGTCACAAAATCCAATTTCCCCGGTGTGTAAAATGAATAAAAAAAGGGTGGGGGAGAGTGTCAGCTGGCGTGCGCGAGAGATAACGATGTATGAAACTCAGTCGGTTATCTTTGTCGCGCTGTTTTTTTTATTCAACCGAGGTGGGGTATGTGGGAGTCGGAGATAGATAAAGAAAGGTATGGGCCTACCTAATAAACGAGTGCACGTATAAAACAGCAGCAGCTGGGCAAAGGCCAAGGGATGAAGCTGCACGCGATATACGTGGTAGGCGCGTCGACGCCATGGCGCCTTGAGAATCGATACCCTCCACACTGTTATACATACACTGACGCAGACTCGGGGCTATTTTTACCCCGCGCACGCCAGGTAATGACCGTCGTATTTAGGGACGTTGACTGGGTTTCTATGTTCGAATCTTTTTTTCTTTTCCGCCTTCACCTTGGTTGATTCCTCGTATACTACATACACGTGCCGTGCACAAAGAAGTGCGTGCTTAGAGGAGTATAGGGTACGGGGTTGTTTGTTTGCGATCTATACCGAAGTTTGGATTTGTAAGGGGTAGGATATTCGAAGCTTCAATTAACGGATTAATAACAGCTATGTTGGAGCGCGCACGTGTGTGTTTCGGCGATCAAAGGCCCGGGTATAGTTTGATAAGCGTTTTTACTTTGTAATAGCACGCACTGCATTTCGCATTTGATTACCGAGCTGTACAGCCACGAATTCGTTCGATCGCGTGAGAAACATCTTTCGATGTTCCATTGCAAAGCCTACATCCGCACAGCATCTTCATTATATAGCATCTCAATGAGCTCGAGCCATGAATTTAATGGAGGAGATAACCGATGCGCAGCCAACAATAAAATCTGCGTTTGAAAAACGCACGAGAACGGCGTGTATACGAAGGAGAGAATATCTCAATCGCGAGCAATAAAAATTGGCAAACAACAGGCTCGTAAAAAGCAAAAAAGCGCGAGAACTCGGGGATGGGTAGAAAAAACGAAAAGCCCCTGGAAAATAGCAATACCTCGAGTGCTTCTTACATGTGGAACGAGAACACGTGTGCCGAATCTCGAGCTATCGATTTTATCGGGGAGTATAAAGACTCGATTGCATTTCCCTCTATATCGATGAGCGAAACTCTACATTAAACTCTCGTCTTTTTTATTCAAATTTAGGCAGACGCGCAGTTGGTTAATGAGAAATCATGGCGGCATCGACAAAATTACACGCGGTCGCGCGATCGAGCGTAATCGATCGAAAATTCTTCACGAGCTCCGTAATCGTCGTTATCGATCGTAAAAAATCGCGAGATTCGAATCGCGTTTAATTGGGCACTTGAATATACGCTCGGAAACAGAGATAATCAGCGCGTGTGTGCAGAGGCGCAGAAATCGCGACCGGTCACTCCACCGGCTCAATTTATCAAACTCGACAGCCAAATATTCGTACAAGCTCTCGGCGGCAATCTCGATTGTACAAAAAAAAAAAATCGGCTAAAATTAATTTCTAATCTCTCGCTTCTCCAACACGATTCCCCTGTTATACATCAGACATTCATATCGGCGATACATCGACCTGCCGCTTGCCGCTCCAGCACGTGGTCCAAAGACACTGCGTTATATAGGGGAGCCGAGTATTAAAGATTCCTCCCCTCCTGACGTTCGAGCCTACAGCCCGATCGATATCGAAGCTCAAGCCACCCCCGTGCTTCCTTTGCACTTGTGCGCCGACCCTTGCTCTCTCTCTCTCGGAGCTATCCTCCCCTTTTATATCTGTGTGCGTGCCGTTGGAGATTCTCGGATCTTCAGATGTCCTCTCTCGTAATATCCTACATAAGCTCCGTCCAGGATTCGACTTGAATATTTGACAAGTTGGCCCTGCGGATCTAACGCTTAATACCTCGAGGACAAATATCTCTCTTTCGGCTTGATTGGACTTTCCTCTTTCTTACATACACGTATTCGTCGCGTTTATCGCTCGAGATGAAATTTTTATGAAAGGAAAAAAAAAGTTTCCGTTTAATAACGCGGATTAATCAAACAAACGTAAAAAAAAGAGAATAATTCAAAACATGCGCCTATACTACAAATTTCATTTAACGGTTTATTTTCGTTCGCTCGGCCGTATAAAGCTCGATTGAGCAAAAAAAAGCGAGACACGACGCAAGTGTCGCAGTCGCGTGACGCAACTTCGTACGTAATACGCAAGCCACACACACCACGCGCGCGCGCGCGATCAAACTTATTATCTTTACACTGCACAGACGCAACAATAGCCGGACAAGCGCCTATATATTACGCTCTTGTATTAATCTTCGCATTTTCGCGCGGACGATCTTACGCAACGCACGAAAATCTTACATATTCGATACAAGGCGATAAAAGGAAGATCATAGAAGCAACGCACAAAACAACGATTACTATGTATATACGTGTAATGATGAAGCTCGAAACAATTATTCAAGTATATATGGGCGTTTATTACGGCGATAAGAGGGACCGAAGCGCGTGCCAGATGCTTTCTCTCTCCCTCTCGCGGCACAATCGAAATTCCAGAGATAACGATAGGCTGCGTGTAGCACCCGCGCTCGCCGCGTGTACCAACACACACGTTCCCGCGCATATACTGAGAGAGAGTGTGGTAGCCTCTGGTTATCGCATTATGTCCGCCTACAGAGCACTCGGCCCGCCGGCTAATTCAATTATTCTGCCGGCCGCGGCCTTTTTTCCAACGAGCTCAGGTGCTCGGCCAATGTCAGCACTCTATCTCCCATGGCTTCGTTTGGTGCTCGTTGCTTACTTATTTCAATTGTTTTTTAACACGAGCAACTGAAGAACTACGGCTTATTTTCTCTGCGCTTGGCATAAGGGTTTTAGTAAGTAAGAAGCTCCGAGATGGACAAGGGCGTGTGGTGGTGAGGGGGGGGGGATACAAATGAGAATTCGATTTTTTCGAAAGATATAATGCTGATAAAGCGATGCCACAACTAGGTCGTGCATTGTATGCGCGCGCGAGTGTGTGTGTGTGTATACGGTCGGATGTGCTGGAAGATCGATACGATTGTGTAGCTAATCAGACACACGATGTAGGTTGCGGCTGGATATGTGGGGAAGGTGTCCATAAACATGGAATTCCTGCGCGCGGTGCCAGAAAAACGAAAAGTACGACGAAAATAAGTAAAAGCACGAAGTATTAATATACCG
The DNA here is from genome assembly GCA_030522585.1 of Anagyrus pseudococci. Taxonomy (NCBI): domain Eukaryota; kingdom Metazoa; phylum Arthropoda; class Insecta; order Hymenoptera; family Encyrtidae; genus Anagyrus; species Anagyrus pseudococci. The sequence continues at coordinate 51,564 of JAPYYQ010000037.1, read as the reverse complement.
ACAATTTTATAAATAACCGTGTACGCCTTGGTAAACACTGTTTTATTAATTCAAATCAACCCCCCGTATAGCTTCAGCAAGTATACACACAACCGTTGCCGCGCAGGGAATAGCAAAAATCCATTAGAAGCAAATCCAAATGCGCACGGTATCCTCGCAAGTCATCGTATACATATATAAACCTCGAAGCTGCAGAGGCTCGAGGGAGAAAGAGCGTATGTAATAGAAAGAGAGCGAGCCGGCACAAAGCAGACGCTTTTGTATAGCAGCGAAAGTAGCACACACACATACACTAGGGTGCGGAGAAGTAGAGCGGCCGGAGGGAGGGGGGAGGTGTCCGATGCTGCTATGCAGCGATGAAAGCAGAGGAGCGCGGGCGCCTCTTCCATTTGGAGAAGAAAAACGAACAAATCTCGGTGTACTCGCGTACACTTTTCCACACCCTCCTTTATATACGAGATTGATCGCTATAGGCAAAGGGGGGATATAGTACGCCTGCGCGCTTTGTACCCCCTAAGTGTATAGGAGACATTTTCGGGAGAGGCGCGTGCCGATGGGTTCCGTTATAGGGGTAGAGGCGTTCTGTACTATAGGGAAAAAGGGTCGAACGGTTGGACACGTCGATGGTCTGATTATTCTCCCAGTAGGATGCGAGTTTACAGCTCGTCGGGTCGTTAAGAACTAAAAAAAATGCATTCGTCAATCCCTGGAAATTGGCAGTGTTCTAAGCTCGATCGTTAGGCTTACAATATAAACCGGCGTATTACCCCTCGCGTGTTGAGACATCCCCTCGAAACAGCCTACGACTACGAGGAGGAGACTCGTGGAAAAAGCGTGTGGAGCCGTAAAAACGCGATAATTGCCGACAGCTCCCCCCTTTTTCTCTTCTCTCCTCGGCCCATTTTGTCGCGGCTCGTTGAGTCCAAGGCGCTCGAGTAAGAGATTTAGCTGTATGGGAGGATGGTTGGAGTTGCAAGGAGACACACTCGCTTGGAAGTGAAAGCTTGTTGGGGGAATCTGGTGTTTTGAGAGGTATAAGGGACCTTCGCTGGAAAATTTATGGTGGTTTGTATCGATGGGATGCCGGAGAGAATGAGAAAGAGGGGGAAATCGAGGCTAAGGTTTTTTTCTCTCTCGAGATTATATAATTTCGGCTTGGACACGTTTTAAACATGCCGCGGATAGTCGAGTTTGGTATATAATTGGAAGTTCTTTACTCGGAGAAGTGATCCAAGATTTTTTAATCGAGCTTAATTGACTTTGTGCTTTTGCGATAGCAACGAATTATCGCTTATCGAACGAATATAACATTTAACAAAGTTACGAGTTAGAAAGCCAAATTTTATTGATCAAAACAAATGTGCGCTCTATATAAATAAAAGCCGATTTCACCGGCCGCAATTGATACCGTAAATCGATTTTCTGCCTTGTAAAGAATCGTAAAAACAGTTTCTACGCAATTAACGAGAATTAGCGCGTACAATATCACAGCTCGATATAAGCGTAACCCAAAAATCAACACCTTCGCGTACGCTCATCCCTCGAGTCCATGTTTATCCTAAGCACCCAGTATCCTCCCACTTCAATTCCCACTTGGAAAATAATCCCAATAACCCAATCATCCCGCTATACCCCCTCATCCACGCAACCCCTTTATTATTCCTATTTCCCCCATCCATACAACCCCAAGAAAACATAAAACTAAAAATTTTCATCGTCACCGCTCTCTCTCTCTGTCTCTCTCTCAATAAGCAAAAGCAACGATAATAATAAAAAAATAAAAAATCCACCCACAGAGTGACAGGTCTCTACCTACGCGTCAACCCTCCGAGTGAGTCACTCGTAAAGGAGGGTGGCCGTAGAAGAGCAAAACCTCCTCGGGCTAGCCCAATCTTCCCTCAAGGGTGTGCGTGCGTCTACTCCCTCGCCATACCCGTCACATTTGACGCACGAGCCGCGGACTAATCGCTTTGGCGTTTCTGCTTTCCACGTTTTGTATCTAAGGGCTTTGATACTCACGGAAATTCCCGAATTTTGCAAATCTTTCCTTTTGTCTTAAAACATTTAAATTAAGGCTGTAAAAGCACTGTGTATACGATCTACTGGTTGATCGACAAATTGTTCCTCATCTTATAAAAGAAACTGAATCGAGTCCCCGTACATCGCTTCCCCGAAGCGTAATATTCGAAATGAAGAGTCGCGCGCACGTACAATAAGCGCGCACGTACAATAAGCGAGTCCCGAGAGAAGGAATTCGGTCCTGAGCCCGCATACCAGAGCTATGAGTGTACGCACCTCCTTCGTCTGCCACCTGTCCCTTCGCGCGCCTACACGCACGTTCCTCGTACTTATACACATCAAGCGAGGGACCGTATAACCCAATGCGAGCTCCACTCGGAATCTCACGTGGAATAATGGAAATAAGATAATGATTTATTTATTTATGTTTCGAATATTTTGGATAACCGTGTACTGGCTTTTTCTCCGGTATCGGCACTGCTTCTAGCGAGGGCTTGCAAAAATCGCCGGGGAGAGGGCTATTTTTAAAAGCGAGCGGCGTCCGCGGATTAAGAGATTTCCATCCTTCCGCGCGCTTTTAAGATTTCCTGTGCGCCAGCTGAAAATTCAGCTCCGAAAATAGTATTAAAATCCCCGGACAGACGCACTCTCTCCGTTTACGCGAAACGTAAATTCAATTTGGACTTCCATATACGCTTTTTAACTTATCTGCCGCCAAGGCCAGCCCATACACAGCGAGCTCTCTTTCCAAAGCTTACCGCGGCCAAAAATATTTATCCGTTTAAAGCTTTAAAACCGAGCGCACTTGTGTAGATCCGTATCTGCATCAACGTACTGAAATGTACAGCCGCGATAAAACTATTTTCTCAATCGCTCCCCCCCCCCCCCGAAAACGATTACAAGATACGCGCGCGGATAAACGGTATAGGCCGCAAATTATATCAACGAGATGGCATTGCCCTCGTTTTCACAATGATCAATAAATATATATATATATCTCTGCGGCTATACACGCTCTGCGTCTAAAATTCATATATAAACATTCTAATTAATCCATCGCACTGCGCTGCTCGTTAAACGAAATAATCGCCTCCAATTAAAATACCCAGCGGTCCATCTGGTTTGCCAATAAGCCACCTCTATACCTTACACACTTTTGCAATGCGTCGCAAGCGCATAACTCTAACTAAATAACAAAATAAAAAAATTTAACACGCAGCTTTGTGTGTTTTCAGCCGAGCGGCTCAGAGCTGAGCGAGGATGCGGACCCCAGCCGAGACGGAGACGCTGGGCCCTCCGGAGAGCTACGGCAACGGCGAGGACGGCGGCGACTGCGAGGAGGAGTCCAGCAGCCAAGTCGTCCTCTCGGACTCGCAGCCGGAAAATTTGGCCAACAGGTGAGAGACTCCGTCGTTCATCTCCTTCCTTCGACTTTGCTCTCTCTCGGAATTCTCCCCTTCCTTCTCTTCCCCTATGGTCGCCTGAAAACAGGTGAGGCTATTTTTGGACGGTTCGCGCGCCGCGGCCTCTTCGCGGATAAGTGGGTCAATGTAAGAGGCTGAGGACGCGCTTTCCTCCTTATCCCTCCCAGCGGCTTTTCGATCTTGCCGATCTTACCGGCTTTAATGCGGATCACGATTTTTGTTTTCGGCTCGATTCCCCGTAAACGCGCCGGCGCGTTTTATTTTCTTTTCTCGCGGTTGAAGATGCGAAATCGCAGGTATATTCTCTTATTTTATTTTATTTTTTCAATGAAATTACGAGAGAGAGGGAGATAAAGAGCGAAGAGAATGGCTTGTTTTTCATTTTAATGACGACGATCGCTATCTTGGCAGGGAGCGGGAGGAGGGGTCCAATGCGGGTTTATTTTTAAATTGAAATTATCGCGGAATCTATGCATTTCGTATACGAGCACAAGGGCGACGGAGACGGAATAAGGGAAAGAGAGCGAAAGATCCTTTCATCATCGAGGCTCGGGTTGAAAGAAAAGAAAAGGATATAAAAAAAAGAAACGAGTAAGACGATATAAATGAGAGTCGAGAGCAAAGTATAAGAAACAAACGTTGGAGACAACGAACGCGTCCGCGACTAATGGATTAGCGTTTGTTTGGGAAGAGACTCGGGGAGGGGAGCGGGTAAGTACACTCGAAAGTGGAATGCAAATTTTGCGCGCGGAGAAAGACGTCTTTCACGGCGCAGCTGTACATGTGAAGTACAGCAACGCTGCGCCAGAGAAAAAGAAAGAGAGACGGAGAGAGAAAACTATAGAGCGGCAAAATAAAAAGCTGAGAGAGAAAGAGGCTAGGCCGCTATAAACGCTCGACGGTACGAGAAAAACACAAGCGGAATAGCGAACGGAGTATAGAGAAAAGAGCGCGCTCACGCGTGTGCGGATATGTGCACGTGTGTGCGTATATACATACGCGAGAGGCTAAAGCACCGCAGGAGAGGCGCATAATTATAACGCGTCTCTCGAGGCTGAAAGAAAGAGAGAAGGAAGATTCGCGAAGTATAGCGTGTCGTAGGAGGAAAAGAAGCGAGCGATGTGCCGAGGCGAAAACCGGCAACGCCTTGTCCTTGAATAATCCCCCCCCCCCACCCGGGGGGGCCTCTTAAAAAGCCGTCGCTCTTTCTCTCTTGTTTCGCGTATACAGAGAAGCCTCTGGCTGGCAGAGGCCGAGTATATGTGTGCGGAGAAAAAGGAGAAGAGCGCGCTCAGTATTATACGCTCCGAGAGCGTGTTTTGACGTTCTCTCGCGGCGAGTGAAAAATCGCCCGACGTGCCCTATGCTATACTCGCCCTGGGCCTTTTAGGTATTTCGAGAACGAGACGGGGGGAACAACGCGTCTCGCGTACGATTCCCGATAGCCCTGACGCAACGGCCGGTGGCCGGAGGCTCGCGCACCTGTGTGCGAGAGAGAGAGAGCTCTCGTGCCAAGCGAAGCGAGCATCCTGAAAGCCTCTCTCGACAATGGCCACCTGCTCCCTTCCTCTCTCTCTGTTGTTGTAGACGCGATTGCTCGCGCCTGCGATGCTTTCGGAGCACACACATGGGGCCCTCTTCCTCTTTCTCCCCCCTATACCTTTTTGTGCTCGGATACGCTGTGCTGCCTCTCGCTCTCTATATATACCATTGTTGGGCCTTTTTTACATGCGTTTCTTTGGTTTCCTTTGCTTTGCAGGGCTTCGTGGAGAGCTTGACAATTGGGGAAAAAAATAAAGTCGCGAATGAATACTGTGCGAGATGGGAATAATTAATTTGGTGGTGTAGAGAGACAGGGAGAATATCGAGGATGTTGGAGGGTCGGGAGAGCGTTTTAGGCGCATAGACGATTGGCAATGAATTTTAATGTTGCCATGGATAAATTTTGCGCAAAGGAATTTTAGGGATCTTTTTTTTCCTATCTCAGTCGAATGTACGTTCGAAATGTTTTATATAGGTAAAGAGTATTATCGCTGGCGATAAACTTATTGAATATTACTTAATGCGCAGGTTTCGACATGTATACCCGAGGGGGAGAGTTAAAATTAGTTTGAAAAATCGAAAAAAAGAATTTCAGGTCGGATGGAAGAAAAAAAAATAAATAAGCTGCTTTGGTAAACTTTTTAACGCAATGTTTTTCTTACCCGCAATTTTAAACTTGCACAACGGAATTACACGACGCGTATGCGCATTAGAAACTCCATATAGCGCGCAAACCGATTTTTTTTTTCAACCGATTATCCATGATATACGCATTCCGTAGAGCTTTTCAACGAAATCCAACGTATATAGGTAGTATTGAGACGCAAAAATATTTGCTCAGCCGCGCGCGGTCGAGTTGCTTAATTTTTAAAATAATACCGAGATCTATACTACTTTTCCTAAAAACTCGCGCTTCTATACTTTTATACGCACAATTCTATTGAAACCCCGAAAATTCGAGGGAATCGATTAAAAATTATCAAATTCTTCTTTTCTCAGTTTCTCCCGGCCTCAAAAGATTCCCCGTTTTAAATAAAAATCCCCCAAAACTTCCCATTCCGTATTTTTCTTCGAAAAGTTCGTTTCCGCAGAAAAAGAGAAAGAGAGAGAGAGAGAGAGAGAGAGAGAGTGAGAGTAGCGTCCTATCTCTTCTAAAAAAGATAATACTCGCACGTACGTATGAATCGGTTATCATTCCGGCCAGTCGTGCTATGTGTGGAAGGAGGGGGCGGGGGCGGATGACACCTTGCACGCTCGGCCACGCGACGTAAACAGATCGAGCAAGAGAGAGAGAGAGAGAGAGACAGCGTCAGCGGCGGGGGAGTCGGAGTCTCTCGTACACGTATATCTGTATTATCGCAACAGTCTCAACTCTCGGGGTTTCCCTGCCTCCGCCACAGTGTCCCGTCGGACAGTCTCGTCTGCTCGTTCGGCCGCGACGCTCGACTTCTCTTTTGCGCGCGGATATAAGGTCTCGCTCGGTCGCCTGTACTTACTTATATTTCACGCGCTTCGGCGGCGGAGCGCGCTCTCCGTCGCCAGCATCTCTCGACTCTAAAGCTCAAGCTTTGCTCCGCTCTTTCTCTGTACCCTCCGCTCGAGTAACAGAGAGAGAGAGAGCACAGCTTAACCTCAACCTCCCGTAGTGTTTACAATTATTCGACGTTACTCCCAGTCTCTCTCTCGGAGCAGTGCATAAAACAGCAGTAACAGTTGCACATAAAGATGGAAGCGCAGTGTACTTGTGTAACGTGATATATCTCTCGGCTCTGCGTCTTCTCTCCGTTGTCGCACGTGTTGAACCGTACAGACGCTCCTCCGAAACTGCGTAAACGAAGCTTCTCTCGCGACGTACCGTGTGGTGTAGTGCGGGTGTCGTGTGTGCGAAAAAGAAAGAGAAAGAGAGCGGGTGTTTGCCCCCCTTACCCGCGGACCTCACCTTACAACAACAGCCGTCCGCGCGCGCGAGCGCTACTCTCTCTCTCTCTCTCGCGGGCCTATCTCACGAAGAGCAGCAGGCCCATATGTTAGTCGGGGCAAGATGGTGCTCGCCCGCTTCTTCCCCAGGAAGCCCGAGGCTCGCCAGGAGGACGAGCGTCGGTCGGCCTGCAATGGCCTCGATGTTCACGCTGCTGCGATGAGGTGAGCTTCGCGATCTTGATCAAACAGCTCAAAGATTTGGATTTTCCTCTTTCTCGCTCTCTCTCTTTCTCTCTTTCCTCCTTGAAAAGAAGGAAAATGAGAAAGAGAGACTTGGCCTTGGGCTTCGTTATACAGTGTGGCTTCGGATTTCGGAGCTGACGAGATCAAACGTGTTCTTGCGGTATTTGTTTGCGATACAGATGAGAGACAGGCGATTTAGTTGGGTTGATCGGTCGCTTGGAGCGCTGAGATTTTCGGAGCATTGTAGCCCTCCCCCTCCCACTCGCCGTGGTTAATTGTATTGTGTTTACATTAGTTGCGTTGCGACTGGACACTAAAAGGATTGTAAACTTGTTTTGATTGACGCTTCCATGTATATATGCACGTGTCATAGAGAAGTTTTCATTCTGGCCAGGGTAAGAATTGCTGTGTTGGAATAAGGTTACAAAGTAACTTCTGGAATATACAGATTGATTAGGCTCATCTTTTTAGTTTTAAGCATTATTTATTTACTAGATAGAGTGGAGATATGGGCAAAGGGAAATTGTTGAAAATCTTGTGAGGTACAATTAAGAGGTCTTGGCTTAACAAGCTTGAATTTTATCAGTAGTGGACTTTGTACATATTGTAAGAGACAAAACCAAAACAACATGTACAAATAGCAGATAAGCTCTATGATTATGTTTCCAAAAGAATTCCCAGAGCTGAGATATTAAAGAATTTCTTCTATTTCTTTTTTTTTCCAGTATTATGTGCATTCAAGAGGAATTTGGCCAGCTCAGTGGCATAAAAGGAGACTCAATGCTCAATGTGGTTCAAATGCCAGACTGCACGGGCATCAATTTAGAAGGCAATACAGATTCTAGCGAATCAACAACTAAGGCAACTGTTGCACCTGACACAGTGTACGCTCAACGACCCTTTGGCAGCTGGTTTGCTGGGTGTATGTTGCCAGTCACAGCTGCATTTTCCAATCTTGTAAATAAAGTTATTTACAGTGATAAAAAAGGATATCAAAGTAAGACATTTTTTAACTTTACAATGTTATGCTGTTCAATTATTTATTGATAAAATATTGTTAAATCTAACATGAATAGAACAATAAATTATATTTGTTTTCAGCTGATGACTGGGAAATACCATTTGAGTATATCAGTGAACTGAAATGGTTAGGTTCAGGTGCTCAAGGAGCAGTTTTTAGTGGAAAATTAAAAAAAGAGATTGTAGCTGTTAAGAAAGTGAGAGAGCCCAGCGAGACTAATATTAAACACCTTCGTAAACTGAATCATCCAAATATTGTGCAATTTAAGTAAGTCAAAAATATCAACAGCATCAAAATCAATCAGCCATTTTTTTAAACAAAAACTTTTCTCTAATACAAAAATTGTAAAAACTTGCAGAGGTGTATGTACACAAGCTCCATGTTACTGCATAATAATGGAATACTGCCCCTCCGGACCACTGTACGACTGGCTAAGAGTAAACAAGTCCGTCCCACCGTCCCGATTGTCGTCGTGGTCCAGGCAAATCGCAGCCGGCATGAGATACTTACACGATCACAAAATAATCCACAGAGATCTGAAAAGTCCAAAGTAAGTTTCAGCAAATTAAACCAACGAATGCCAAATATCCTTCAAACTAACGAAACGAAATACAATTTTTTCAGCGTACTGATCGGACGCGAGGAGATAGTGAAGATAAGCGATTTCGGCACAAGCCGTGAATGGAACGAGAAGAGCGCACGCATGACTTTTGCGGGGACGGTCGCGTGGATGGCGCCGGAGATCATTCGCAACGAACCGTGTTCGGAGAAGGTCGACATCTGGTCGTACGGGGTCGTACTCTGGGAATTGCTCAGTGGCGAGATACCGTATAAGGATGTCGATTCGTCGGCCATCATGTACGGAGTCGGCAACAACTCGCTTCGCCTGCCCATACCCAAGACTTGTCCTGACGGCTACAAGCTGCTGGTCGAACAATGTTGGGCGAGTAAGCCCCGCAATCGACCTTCGTTCAAACAGATCGAGGCGCATCTACAGATCGCTGCAGTTGAACTCGAGAGTACACCGCAGGACAAGTACTTAAAAGCTCAGGTATGCATAATTATTACTCGATTTTTTTAGCTTCCAATTACTTGAACTTCTGTTGTCTAATGTTTATTGATGTTTTTAGGAAACGTGGAAAGACGAAATAGCGACGTACATGATGCAGATAAAAAGCGACAGCTCGAATAGTCGTGATTTTGAAGCTGATCTGATACGACGTCGAGAGGACGAGCTGCGACATGCTCAGGACATAAGAGAGCATTACGAGCGCAAGCTTCGACGAACTAATAAACTTTATATGGAGCTGAGCGCCGTTCTGCTGCAGCTCGAACAGCGAGAACGGGATGTGATGAAGTAAGATACTGTTTATCAAATATTTTTAACCAGTTTCGTAGGGCATACTTTAACGACTGTATGATTGTGCTTGCAGAAGAGAACAGCACTCCGGTCATAAGCAGGGCAAGAAAAGAATAGCACACCCCATACTCAAGTGCCGGCGTAACCCAACGGTGCAGTTTTCATCGTCAAGCCCGACATCGCCACCTTCGCCGTCGGATTCACCCCAAAGCCCCGTCAAAGCTACCTTGTACACCCAGCTTAACGATTCCAACAAACCTGAGACCATAATTGCTCCAGGCAGTTTTAAGCAGCGCAAATTCCGGCATCGGCGCGTCGGTTCTGGCTGTGGAATAAGCTCCAGTCCTCGATCTAGTCCGCAGCGCGAAAGAAAGGTGAGGCTGCGAAGAAATGCTTTGCAAATTCAATTTGAAAGTGCAATGTTAAACTGACATGTGTATTTACAGGCTGCGGAGTTATCGGTTAGTCGACTGGTGGATAATCAAACGCAAACGGAGACGACGACGCTCGATTCAACCGAAACCGATTCTACGTATAAGGAGGAGCTGCCGCAACAGGCTCAACCACAGCAACCACTTCAACGACGGCCGTCCGTTCAAGAGAAGTACATCTTTGAGGTGTCCTCCAATCGCCTTTACCCCAAGTCAGTCCTCGACTGCCCGAACAACGGTAACAACCCTGAGCCGATTCAGCTGTATCATAGACGTCTGCAGCCGACGAACAGTCCGTGCTCGAGTCCAGAGCCACTTAACGATAACCGACTGAACGGTAACAGCGAGCGCCTGAGGGATTGCAGCGATGATGACAATCTTGACACGCTCGATCGCAAAGTCAACGAAATGCTAAACGCTAATGGCCTCGTATCGCCTATTGACAATGGAAACAGTTGCGGCATCGTCGTGACTCACGGGTACGTTTTAAAACTAACTAAAGTAGTAATGTCATTTACATCATCACAATTTGTTAAGTAACGACAATTTAGAAAGTTCTTTAATTCATTTGTTACACATCTTCTGACAGATAAAAGATATCATTTTTTAATAAACAATACTTTTTAATAATTTGTAGGAGAATTAAAGATGATCAAGTACTAGAAAAGAGCACTGAGACTGAATTGAGGCCTGGCACTGACGTAATCGACTCTATATGCAAGGAAGATGGCGATGCAGGCGAAGAAGACAGCTGGTCTGACGAGGAAGGAGAGGACCCAAATTATACTTACAACTACTCGCTTAGAAGAAAAAGGTACGTTATTACCATTAAGTTATTTCCAAAATATAAAATATAAATAAATTCCTAAATTTCAAATATCTTCTTGAATATTTCAGTATTGCGAGAAGGCCAATTGGTCCTGGCTGTAGACATCGACGACTCAAGCCGACATTAGCCGTAATGACTGTGAGTAGCAAACGTGTCCTAGCTTCGGATGAGGAGAACACATCAGAGTACTCACACCCACCATCGAGTCAGTCATCGACTCTTGAGAGCAATCCAGAGGTACAACGTGCATTCCGACGTGTTGGCTCCTGCGAGTCGACGCCCGTGTCACATGGCAAGTACGGACACTCACGCCGACGCACCCTGTCCGCATGTAGTGCTCGAAACAAGCCATGCCGTGACACAAGCGACGGCGCTATCTCTTCATCATCTGCCAGTCAATCTGAGTCGGATGAGATTAGTGATAGCACTACCGCTACTGTCTCGACCATCGCCAAGGTCATGGGCAAAATGTAGACGCGGTTCAGCAAGTTAAGCTCTTGGTCAGCGAATTCCATCGACTGTGATTCCGTCCAATTAGTTTGATTTTGTTAATTTTTTTTATTTTGTTATCGATTTACTCATAGTTACTTCATTGACACTTTAAAAACTCTTACTAACGTATTTGATTCTCGAATTTTCATTGGTTCCATATTAAATATGATGTCTGCAATATTTAATTTTCTTAATTTAAATCTCTGGTTTGAATTTTATTAAAATTATTGGTTTTGCCATTGTTTACTTGCAATTTCAAAACAGAGTGTACTTTAAGGGTAAAATAACGTATTATTTTTATGTACTGTTTAGTGTACCAGTAGTTGTTCATAATTCGTATTATATTAGTTAATTAAGTCAGTAATTTTATAAGTTTATAATTACTTATTGTTTTCGGTGGAATTCGTTGTCCAAGACAAGACTTAAATTCTCAATAACTCAGCAGTTCTCGATGCTTAGTTTAGTAAACCCAGTTTAAGTAAATTGTAAATAATTATCCGTGTTTGTGTACAAATTATGTGATCAGCGCGTTAATCGTACTTACAAGATAAGAAAATAAGTAAAAAGTGATCTTATTTTAGTTGGGCAAAATTCCTTTTCTTGCAATAAAGTCAATTTCTCTAATAAAGTTATCAGGCAAAGTTCCGTCAAAGAAAAATATGGCAAAATGTCTGCTATGCTCCAATTTAGTTAAAATAAAATCGCTTTTTACTTAAAAATAATCTATTCACACGTGATAAAAAATATTCAACATACTCTCACTATTAAGACTCCCCATTTAAAAAAGCTATACATTTATTATGATGTAGAAATTGCCATTTGACAAATTAATTGCTAATCGTATTGAGTTAGGATTTGTATCTAAGCGTTACGAAGTACGCAGTTACGCGATTTTTGCAAGAATCACAACATTTTTTGTATATAAGAGCATCATTCTCAAAAATCTTTTTTACAAAGAAAAAAATATGTATAAAGCTTGAAATTAGGTTTCGATTTGATTTTTCTTTTGTACAGTTCCTCTTTGGTAGAGTGCGCTAGAATGGATTTTGCTGTTATATGATAAATAGCATTCCATAAGGTATCCACAATGTGGATGAAATAATGTATAATTATTTTTTTTTACTTTAAACGGTTAGGTGTAGCTTTAGAAAAGCAAAGATCTTAATTAATTTAAGAGAACGCAAGTTCGGCATCAGTACAACAGGCGAAAGAAAAATTGGAAAATTTTAAGCGGAAATTAAAATTATTGTAGAACGTCTATTAAAATTTTTCTCAAAATCGAAACAAATAAGTATTAGATTATACGTCCGCCAAATTGTGAAATTAAATACAATGTCAAATTATGATTAAATTAAGAAAAAGAAAGTAAATTGACGACTTACGAAGGAGATAAGGAGAATATACCGTATTAGTAATTTAAAGCAAAATTAAGGCTCGAAGTAGATTAGACGCGGCACTGATATAAGGTTTTATGCAAAATTATTTATGTACATCAAAACGAATAAAAAGATACACATTGTACGGGGTGCCTAAGCAAGTTCGATGTAAGTGAGGCAATACGATATTTTTTCAATACCGAATATTTATAAAAAAATGGCAGCTATTTTTCAGTACACTTGTATCAAGTTGTACACTTGTAAACTCGATTGCAAATACAAAGTTTGGATCGACTGAATCTAAAATAAATTAACTAAAAGACCCTCAAAGAGGGACTTTAATATATCTCAAAAATTTAGCATCTGTACGTGAAAAGTAACGATAAATAACAAAAAGAGATTCTCATATATGTGTGCCTTGCGGCAAATTGTAATACGGTAAATTGTGTTCTCAAACCTCGATGAAAAAAAGACATTGAATAATTCGTTAAAGTACTTATAAAAGTAAACTATTGTAGTACGCAATCTGACATGTGTAACATATATAGTAGTAACTAGGACATTACCTTTACTTGATACTCAATTTCAAGCATGTATTAACGTATAGTTATTTTGACAAAGCAGTAGTGTATAAATGAATAATAAAAATTTTGCTACGAGTACACACACACCCGTAAAATAATAGTGTATTGAACATTTTTCCACAATTTCTATAAAAAAAAAAAAAAAAAACAAAGAAAGTCTGTCATCGTTGTACCTGCTTGAAAGAAACTCAGATTGCCTTAATGACAATTATTATTATATATTTGTATATATAGACAATAAATTTCTGATTGATTAAAATTTTGAATGTGTGAATGATAGGCCAATACATCCGGGCAACATTGTATCATCAATGAAATTCAGTTATTTTTTTCATAAATAAGCATGTCCTGGTAATAAAATTTAATTATTAAATACTGTATCCATTGTAACTATGCAAAATAGTAGTGATAATTACTATTGAGCACGCAATGACTCCTAAACTGACTGGTTCTGTAGTTTATTGTAGATGATCTACATAACTTTTTGTGTTACTTATATAACTTATTAGCAAATAATAAAATCTCTATATGAACTTATACATATTTGTCTGTTTTTTAATTAAATCAATCCAAATAACCGTTAATATCATGATATAAAATATGCTACAATTTAGCACATTATTATATTACAAACAATCGTTATTTAATATTAAACAGTGACTAATTCTTTATAAATGAAACATAAATTCAAGTGTATAACTGACGATTAAAAATCAATCATAATTTGTTTCACACCTTTTCATTTCAATAGTTAGTTTTTTTGTAATAAATTTACAACTATAGTACAATGTAATAATTAACATTTATACAGGTAACATATTGTTAAAATGAGTAAGTTTAACAAAATAATAAGAATTATACATTTTTGGTGACTTATGTAAAATATGAACTGGAAATGTTTCTTTTCCAAATTCTAATTTGTACATGTTTATTGGTTTTTAAAAATTGAATATAACATAAAGTCAATTGCATCGTACATTTGCTTTTTCAACAAAATCAATAATTCAATTTTCAATACCGTGTTTACAATTTTTTTCATTAATTTACGCTTTTCAAGTTGTGCCGGAGACGATTACGCATGACATACTAGAAATTTTTGTATCACGCTTTTAAATTCTTTTTCCTTTACTACTTTTAGATAGTATTAAGTAAACGTTCATCATTTCTCTTGAGGAAATGCAAAAGAGATAACGTGTATATAAAACATTTATTCGCACAGCCTCATGATTGATGAGTATAACAAAATGCTTAAGCCCATCAGCTTTCAAGGACAATGTCGTATTTCCATAGAACAATTTTTTTACATGTGATTAAAACTCTAGATATTTTTTTCATATAAGAAGTACATATACATATGTACATACACATAGAATTTATGATTTAGTTACAAGACACCATGGATCCTTAGATGTACTTTGCAACATTAAAAGTTGGATGGAAGTCAATGTAATAACTTCAAAATTAATTTGAGTCACATTTTTCACTTAAAATATCAACGTAAATTGTTAAATATGCGCGCTTACGACGTATCGACGTGTATTTTACAATTACAATCAATTCATCAAATTAAGAAAATACAATTCGTCTGAACAATGTAAGATCGTTATAATGAGTGAACAATGATTTAATGAGTAAAACGTACGTGAAATAAGGAAAACTCGGCGGAGTTAATTGAAAATTTTCAAAATGTAGAGATTCAAAGCCTTATTTAAGTTATCTATCGATTTAAAACAGTCTATACTGATGACGATCTCTACAATATTTAAAAAATACTCCGCAAGAATATCGACTCAGCTGAATAAATGCGCAAAACTCGTTAACTATTAAAAATGCGCCGGCAGAAAGAAATAATAATGTTTCTAGTGAAACTGATCTATTTTTCACTTCACCAATAAAAAGAACTGCTTAAAAATTCAGCTGTTGATTTGTATAACGTAGATGCACTTTGCCTTAAGCCTGTAAATAAGGATAAAACACCCTCTTTTTCTTCTTCATCTTCTCCTACATCTTCTGGCAGATATTCTGGCAAGTCGTCGTAGTCTCCTGCCTCTGTATTTAACTGAAATAATCAATAATAAGCTGTAGTATAATTTTTTTCTATTTTTTACAAAAATCTAGTAGAAAACATGAAAATAATTTGAAAATTACCAATTTAACTAAAAATTCTTGATTATATTTATTTTTTGTAACTAATGTGGCTTCCATATTAGGATTGTTATCTCTAATTGCTTCTGCAATCTGTTTAGGTGTGACACTAGCTAAAGTCCTCATGGTAACACGTTGATGTTCCACATCAACAACTAAAGAGATTAATCCCTCAATCCTTATAAGTGTATATTCTAAATCTGTCCGTGTTTCCTAAAATAAGAAAATTGTAAATAAATTATTGCATTTATTTACTATCTACTTAACACATTTTAAACAGATCCTAAAACAATAACACTTCTTACTGTTATTCGATTATATATAGTTAGGTTAGGTTATATATAAAAATTGTCTAGATTTACAATTTTTTTAATATTTTGAAACAAGTATTAAATAATAGCAGCATTGCGTAACAAAAATTAAACAAGATCATTTTTACATACACAGTAACCAAACACTAGATAAGCTTACATAAAACCAAAGTTATTATCATAAATCAATACCTCATATCAAATTTGCTACAATACAACTTTGTCACATTGGAAGAAATAAAAATGAATTATAAAAAAGATATACAACAGAAATCTAATAGTTCAATTGAATCAGAATCATTATGAAACACTTCCATATGAGGAATCTCTTGTAAGTAGGCCTTGACACAAAAAGCAGAAAAGTCCAAAAAAGAGTAAAGTCAAATGATCAGAATGATGAGAGAAAACAAGCAAATAAATCGAATCAAGCTAGCTTAGAATCCCAGTAATGAAGCAGCGAATAAAGTCACATAGGACTTTTGAGGACTTACGGGCAGTAGGCCATGTACGTGAAGGATAATAACATGGGTCTTGAGTCTCTTAGGCTCAATAACCCTGCGACACCGGCTGCGCAGGTTGTATATCGGCGGCTTCATGCGCTCAATGTCGTCCTTTGTCTGCTGGGCACGTCTGGCAAGTTTGGGCTCGTCCAGCGCGTACTTGTTGATCACAGCGTCCAGTGCCTCGCGTACTCCAAAGGTCGAGGTGATGTGGCTGTAATTCTCGACGTTTTTCACAAAAGCCTCGAGGATGTCGAGGGCCAGCTCGACGATCTCGACGTCCGGGTACTCGAGCACCACAGCCACGTACGACAACACCGTCTTGTCCTGGACAAGCAAGCAATGTTGTTAAAAGGGGAACGCGCGCGCGCGAGCAGCAGATTGTTGATTAAAAATTGGAGCAGGAGATGCTGGGGGATTACGCTACCTTGAGAATCGTGTCATGGTTGGATACGTCCTTGGAAAGTTTCTTGTAGGTCTCGAGGGTCGGGCGCAGTTTCGTCGGGTCGACCGACTCCTCGTCCATGGTTCCCGTAAGGTCAATGGTGCCTTGACATTTAATTTACAAATCCTTCGACGTCCGAGTGAATTTTGCTCGTTACGCGACGATCAATTGCGCCTGGACCGCTTGGATGAAAAACTACGAATTTATAGATTTACGTTGCAGCTGGCTATTCTCTGTTGACTGGTTTCGCAGCTAACGCGTTTTCTATACTCTCTGCTTTTGGAGCTGCGCTTTGGTTAGGGCAGCTCTCTCTTTCCCTCCCTCATCCCTCTCCCTCTCCCTCTCTCTCACACACACGCACTCGTCGTAACTGTGCTTCCATCCGATTGGCGCTGCAGTGCGGAGTGCGGAGCGAGGGACTTTTATAATTTTTACAAATACAACTTTCCATTATTGTGTGCGTGTGGGCTACTTTTGCTATATTTATTTTTATATTATTTTTTAAGGTAAAACGAAATTTGGGAGTTTTCGATGGATAGTATATGTTAAAGATACGAATTTAGTTGCTGCAAAATAATAATAATCGTACGTGTAGGTTGTTCAATAATTTTGGTTTATTTAACGTTTCATCATAATAATTACAACATGTTATCACATCTGACAGTTAATAATTTTTTTATGTACATTTTTCTGTTTGTGAATAGAATTACCAAAAGTTTTTGCATAGTTTTCTTTTTCTATTTCGTATTATTATTCTCAAAGTATTATCGATTTTAATAAACTTGCGAAGAAATGAACGAAAGAATGTTAAACGACTTGCGAAACACAATTCCAACATCTGCCAAGTTCTTCTCAAGTTCAATCTTAATTTTTCAAACGATAATTTCAATTTTCGAAAATTTTTATCATTTTAAAGCTTCATTGTTGCTAAACTACAAAGTAAACCATCTTCTATACCTGCATATGTTGAAAAATGCTTGTTATTCTCGTATTCTTTGTGCTTTGCGATTTATGGAATTTTCTTGCATTGGAAATAAATGTTTATTTTATTTAAATTTGAGTAAGTTTGATATTTTATAAATTTGATTTGTTGTAAAAAAACATTAATTTAATCGTATGGTATCGCGCATTAATTTTTTCTGTTATAAGAATCATAATTAAGGAATTGAATTGTATATATACTTGCTGCAGACATTCAATTCTGGAATTATTATGCGCTAAATTTGAAAGTTAGTCAAAATAGTTACGTATATCGTTACTGGTATTATTGGCTAATGTCCTTATGGTTGTTGTTCCACATAATTAATTTAAGAGATACAGTTGAAGAATATCCATTCCTAATAAACACACTCCTTACAAAATAATGCTTACATTTATGTTTAGCCTAGGAATGAATGTTGATATCTCGACATATACAACGTCAGTGATCACATTGTATCTTTATTTATTGAAATGTTAATTTTTCTTTTAAATAATTAGTAATTACAAATACTTTTCAAACGTAATGTACAACGTAGTTTACATACTAATGTCGGCAAGGCAGGTATAACACTGTAAAAGCATTTCGAAACGAAATTAATTCATGGCACGTGATTTCAAATTATAAGTATGCCTCTTGGTTGTTGATTATAAATCTACTTTGTGCATCATTTTATGTATATAAAAATATATTTCAAGTCAATCTTCACAACTTAGAAATAATGCACTTTTTCTCAGCTAGCGAGAAACAATCTATTATTTTCATCTACAAAAATCGAAACTATATAAAAAGAGTACAGATTCGGCATTGTGCTCGCACATAACTAACATGCATCTTCTAATTTTTTCCGACTCGTTGCTTTTCTTTTTACCTAGGAATCATTTATTAATATTTTTATAAATAGTTTATTTAATTATAATCATGACGATATCTATCAAAAACAGTTGTTTGATTCTTTAACAAAAAGGTTCGTCAAAATTATGGAAGCTCGTCAGCATTTTTTTACTAAGTAATAACCTTGATAAATGTACAATTTCTACATAAAATTTCACAATTAAAAAAATATATATAAGATATTATTTATGGAATTTGGTTTTCTAGAAAAATTTCTAGACATAATTGACCGATAAATATCGTCACAGACATAAAGTATATAACATCTTTACAATTTCTACTCAATATGATTTCACGAGTACATTACAGTACAGGCATGTAATTAACAATATTTTTTTAAGCGCGAAGTGTGTAATTTTCCTACATTCGAAAATATCTGGCGCCTATGTTAATTGTACATGCACTGATAGTATAGGATGAATGTAAAATGATTTTCTATGTCAATTTAATTAAAATTTGAAAAGTCAGTTTTCAAAGTAATCGACGGTGCAGGTACTTTGAGTTGTGGTTTAGCTGAATCTGATATTTTTGTTTGCCTTAGCGTTTGTTGTTGATGTGATAAGCGCACGGCATTTTCTAGTTTCGTCTTTAATTCTGTTGACTGTGACATTAAAGTTTTGAATTCCTAAAATTAATATAAATTTGTAGTAACAATAACTGATACAAGTCTAGAATTAAAAAATTGACAATTAATGTTTACCTGAGGATATTTTGGTCCAATTTTATTTAACCATTGAAAACTGTGCTGATGAAGACTGATTTGAAGTTTTGTACCTTGTTGTAGCTGTTCACCTTCCAGTAAATAATTTATTAAGACTGGGACTAATAGTGTCAAAATTTGTATTCCTGCAAATTAATGTTTACAAGGATTTTAGAATTTTTTAAATTTAATTTACCTAAAATTACATATAACTATTTAGAACATTTAGAAAAAAGCTGTGTTGATAAAAAAATCTTTGCTCAGGAGAAAAATTGATCACAGAACATGTATGGAATAGTCTTGAATAATATTATAACTTAATGATAAATTAAAAAAAAAAGTAACAATGATCTTTGTGAATAGCATTCTTTTTTTTTGTTTACCTTGTAACAAATCTCCTGATGGCATGAAACATGATTGAAATGGATGTTTTGATAAAAGACTCTAATTCAAAATAGTATAATAGATACTTACGTCGTTCAGGTTCCGCCAGTGCTATAAGACTCTCCACTGTTGTGATGCAATCCAAAGTATACTGGAGCTCTACATCGCTTGTTACTTGCTTGCTCTGATCACTATACAAATACTCCACAATTCTTGGTGCGAGCGCATGAATGTAAGGCGTACTTACATTTCGGTCGTGGTGCATAAAAATAGTTTTTAAGGTCTGCACACACTTAAGTCTTATCTGTAAATTGATAAATGTTGCTTAATAAGTTTTTAACCGTAGTAATAAAGTAAATTCTTGCAACGTACACTTACGTATATATTGTCTGATTGCATTACATGCCGATAATGATTGATACATGGAAACTGCAAATTCGGTGGACTGACAACTTCGGGTAGAGCATGAAGAACAAAAACTGCAATTCCTAGCATCATAGCAACTTCATCCATTTTTGTTTCGTCGCTTCCTATAATTAGAAAAATATAATATCTCAGTATTTGTATTGTAAGCAAAACAAACAAATAAATAAAACTAGAGTAAACGAATTGTTACCTGTTTTAGCGAGGTCAATAATTTTTGCGAGAGCACTTTGCAAATGCGACGTCCATTGATTTTGACTGCGAGGATCACGAGAATATTTATGCACGGCGAGGTTTTTCAAGCAATGAAGAGCAGCGTGTACAGGTGTTTCAGAGCTAGTTTTAATGTAGTTATTTTCTGATCGCACTGCAGTTTCTCTTATTACACCGGTTGTCAAGTAAAGAAGTGTTGGCAATATTGATACTGAACCTACAATTATTATTTGTGTAAAATTTTAATTGTAACAATGCTGATAGAGATTGGTAGTGTGTTAATTTTTTTATAATTACCTGTAGGAGAACAAAGATTTGGAAGTGATTCCATTACGGAAAGTGTAACAGCAATAAGTTTTCCACTCTCTTCAGTTGGCAAGTAACCGCGTTGACTTAAAATTGCTGTAGCTCCTCCAGGATTTGGATTTAAAGCCGGTACCTGGCGTACCAATAAACATAAGCATACTTCTAGGACGGCAAAAACTAATGACTTTCCCGGCGTTAAGTCTCCCGATTCGTCTCCTTCTCCTAATAAATCAACTTCTGGCATGTCTTTAGTTTCATCGTCATCTGATGTCAGTTCTAAACAATGTATTAGAAGATTAAATTTAAAAAACAGCTATAAAAATAAATAATTTATCAATATTAATATTCACCTCTTAATTTTTCTTTCTTTCTTTCAGTTAAATCTTCTTGATTAGCCTTAATTACTTGCTTCAATACTTCCATTATCATTATTTGTATGGAATAATTTTCTTTGGTCAACAACAGTCTGTAAAAAAATTAAAATTTAGAAAAAGACTTATAAGATTGATTTATTGGTTATAAATAAATTATTTTACCTATGGAGAACATTACAAAGTTCGATCGAAAGTGATTTATTAATTACAAGAACTTTTCTTGCCCAAGTAGAATCGAGTAACGTATACAAAGCGCTTAAACAAGTTTCTATATTTTGTGTTGATTCGGAAGAACGCGGACTACACAAAGCCTCCATACAAATACCTGCAAAATAAATACATTTATAATTAATATTTGAAAATATTTAATTTTGATATGAGAACAGTAACTCAATCTCAAATCCGTTTATTACCAAACAATAAATGGAAGCGTTCTTTGTTAGAGCCAGTCTTTGTCGTTTGGTTATTGTTAGTTCCATCGGAATTTTTGGTATTTAATTCGGTGGTTTCATTTAATTCAAAGCCTCTAACATTCAGCCATAGCGTTGCAGCATACAAAATTGGTGCCCAAGAATTCAAGTAGTAAGGACGAGCAGACTCCATGGTGTCTGTTGTATAAAATGCTCCACCATCATGTGGTAATTGACTTGCGAATTCTAATAAAGAAATATTATTGCAATTAGAGAAAATACAAAGAAAGGTTCCTTAGCACACAAGACTTTTAATTATTTACCTGGAGGAAGAGAAAGCAAAGCATGATCTCGTAAGGCTGCAAGCCAGTGTTGACTCAAACTTGGAAGTTCTGGCTGCACTAAACTGAGCAGGCTTTCGTTTTGGAATTCAAACTCTCCAAAACCTTCCTCATCTTCTTCATTGTTTTCTTGATTAATTTTATTTGTAGTTTCTCGATTATCTAAAGCAGATCCATCTTTTATCATAGCCACGACGTACACCTACAGTTGACATAATGTCCATTTAAATAAAAATTTTTTTATACGCTCTCCACTAACTTTTTCCAATCTTAATAGTTAATAAAAACTTACCTCTGCCCAAGCTTTCAATATTGCCAGTCTTTCAAGTGTCGATAGACTCTCATTATACAATTGAGGACGGGTATGACCTTCTCGCAATTTTTCCAAAGAGGACACCAACAGTTGATGTACTCTTCTCAAATCATTAAGATCTCGAGCTACGCCGCTTCCAATCCAAGCACTGCAAGCTTCGCAAGCAGCGGCTGTAACGTGAGGGGACGTTTCTGCAGAAAATGCTGGACGCAAGGCCGCTCCCACCTGAATAATAGTAATGTTTTAAAACGTATTAAATCATGTAACATAATTGTATATAATGTGTATTTACCTGAGCTTGGAATTGTTCCAACAATAAATGACCGGGAAATTCAGGTTCTGGAACTTTGGCAAATTTGTCGATAATTTCTTGTAAAGTTTTCAAGCCTTCTAAACGAAGGGGATCGCAATCGCTCGTGGCTGCCATAAATGCCATGCGAACTAAATCCGACAGGTGCAAAACGAGGTAATCGCCTAGAATCCATTTATTTTTAACGAACATTAGATATCCAAATAAACGATAAAATATTCAAGATAAAAATCTTACTTTTTCCCTTTGTATTTTGCATTTCTTTGGCCATAGCCAAGTCGAAGTGAGTTTGCTTATCGTTCGCACAAGCGCTAATAATACGTCGAACGCATTGGGCGGCAAAAACTCGAGTTGGCCAACGAGGCGATATAGTTGCTCGCAGTTTGGTGGATTCATCCGCGTGAAATTCGGCTTGATCGTCATCACCCTCGGCATCTGCATTCTCATTGTCAGCCGTTGTTTCTTCGCTGTTAACGTTCACCGTGTCATCCAGTGTACTTGATTCTGCGGGATAAAGCTTTCATTACTTTAATTCTTATTTTACTAAATAAATTGAATTAAACAAAAAATTAAATAAATCTATTATCCAATAGTATAACATAAAATAACTTTTCATTCTACTGTTCTAAATACATAAGCCTACTTAATAGTGTACCGATGCATCAAGCACTAAGCGTAACGAATAAGTGAAACAGTACCTGTGGCGACCGTTAGAACATCCTTGCAGAGTGACAACCAGGGCGACAGGTTGCTCGCTGCAAGAATTTGGAGCATGCTCGTAAGAGTGTCATGGATCTCTTTGATTAGTTGACCGTCGGTCTCGGTGTCGAGCATACTGAATAACACGCCAGGTAACCCAGTCTCCGTAATAACCAGGCCTTCGACTACATTTGTGTCTCGACTTTCGTTCGCTAGCGTCATCGCGTGCTCGCATACTTCCTTAGCCTCTCGCTGGGCTAACTGGCGTAGGCAAGATATTGCAGCCTTGCGCAATAACAGATGATTGCTTGATAAAGTTCGCTGAAACATTTGATTTTAAAATTAAATTGTTTGCTTAGAATATGAACGTACGAGTTTTGTTGGGAAGAAATTAAAAACTTACACATAGAGTAGGAACGAGGGAAGAAAGATTGACATGGCGAGGAGCGAATAAATGCAGTTGCTGAAGGCAACCCGTTGCTTCAGCTTGCACAAGAGAATCCTGATGATCCTGCATTATGGCACAGGCACACAAGAATGAAGATCGAGCCATACATATTGATGAGGTATTTCCTGAAAGAATAAGAGACGATTATTATTTCCAGTTTCTAATTTATTGTAACAAGAATTAGCTTAATAATGTATACCTTGCAGTTCTGGACCAATCACAGTTATAAGCGCCGATAAGACTTTTCCAATACATTGATGAATATCAACAAGCCAATGAGGTACGTTTAATAATAGGGTCAACACTAGAGACAGAGTTGGCTCAACGTAGCCTCGGAACATAGGTCCACCAGAATCCGCTATTAGAGCTAACGCGTGCAGTGCCCATACCTAAAAGTAAAGGTATTTAGATAAAATTTTTATATTGTCATTAATTAAAATAATAAATAAGATTAAGAATCCATAGAAAAGTTACCTGTACTACAGGAGATGAGTTGTCCTGTGCTAGAGCGAGCAAAATGCTGACGCTGGTATTAAGGTGCTGACTGGAACCCATTCCGCCGACATATTTATGCAGGCAGCCCAGTGCCAATGAATGCCCTGTGCGAGTGACTACGTCGCGGGCATTTTTTAAGCGATCAAAGCTCAGCTGCGCCATTTCTGCGGTGAATTTGGCGTCAGAAATGACCTGCGCCATACGACCAACTGCCTCGCCAGCAGCCCAACGCAAAATTGCGTTTTGACTTGCCAATGAGCCCTGCAAATAATTTAGATAGTTTAAAAAACTAATGTTGAAGTGACTAACTTTAAGTTAGTGGTTAGTTTTGGACATACAATTATGAGATTAGTGGCAGCCTTCTTGACGTCTTCTTGGCCAAAACCTGTCTTTGCCTCATTAAGGCCTTTAAGTCCGCTCAACATAGCTGTAAATACATTCATAAGTATAGCCTCCTGTTTTCCTGATTTGGCGTGTTTGATACATTCGTCGAAATGATTCAACATTTGTAGTCTGTGTTTGTTAGCAACTCGTGGGAAGATTTGTCCAAATAACGAGACCGACATGTCGATCACAGCTACTCCCAATGGCAAAGGTCCAGGTAAAGATTCGCCCTGAAATGATCAAATTTTTGTTTAGTTGCAAAGTTTAAATTTATTTGATTATGATACGGTAATTTGAATCTTACCACAAGAATTGGTCTATAGAGACAACATGAGTTGTGCTCCAGAGCTCCAGATCCAGCTGCGCTATTTGGCTGTAACTAACATCAGTAAAAAATTAACTTAATAAGAGCTAATTGAAGAATCTAACAGTGACATGTTTTTTTAAAATAAGTATAAACACACTAAAAACTAAATAAAAAATAAATTATACAATAATGAGTACTGTGATTATATATTTTCAAATATAATTCTAAAATAAAATAAATAAAATAGAATATATTTTGCTAAATAAAAATGATATAAAATAATATACATGAAAACATATAAACTACACTTGTGTCTTCAACTGTGAACCACATTACTCACATGTTCCAAATCTGCCCTTTTGTTAGGTTCCATCTAAACGTGAACGATAATTTTTAATTTCGAGTAAAACTATACCAATTTACACAAGAATGCAACAATTTCCTAATTTTATATATTTTGTACACGATTATAAACCGCCTTTTCCTCACTAAGTTCTACGCAAATTTTTAATAATAAATATATACCTGATCTTCTATTGTGCGATGATCAGTTTCTTGAAGCCACGTCCCAAGTATGACTGAATCATTAGCGTGACAAACAGTTCGAAGCAAAGATGTTGTCGTATTTCCATGATTGTCTGATAGCGTAAACTCTGATACTAACATTCTGAGTAGATGAGTGTAAGAACCTACAATGCCAGTATTATAATTTTTCAATAAAATTAACGTATTTATAAAATTATAATTATTTTATAATTTTCAATTACTTTCAAAAGTATGCGGAGGAAGTAACAACAACGTTTCGTATAAACGAAGTCGAACCATAGCTGTTGGTGCTTTTAACGTTTGTCCGTAACATTTTAAAACAGTTGTCAAACTAAAAAGAAATTAGAACTTATTATTATTTGCCTAAAAGAAGAGAAAACGGTTCAATACGTAATCGATGTGCTACACACTTTGTTAACATTCCGATAGCAGATTCGATTGGTGTAAGAAGTCGCCTCGTAATGTCGTCGTTCATTAATTCAGGACAGTGTAACAGGAAGCTATGCATCGCGGACAAAGCTCCAGCACGACCTTCTAAAGTCACTTGCCATGTAAATGCGTCGCCACGCGCCTTTTCACTTTCTAATTCCTTGTTTGAACGAGGAAATGAATTCCTCCACAGTAGCAACATTCTAGGCAGAAGTCCTTTGACAACAGCAGTTCCTTAAAAAAAAGTTTTACTTGTTAGTAAATTTAAATGACTTTATTACATGTTCCATTTCAAAATTATTTATTAGATACCTAGAGTCATTATAGCTCCAATAAGAAGCCAGCTCGCATGAGTCCTGTTTAAAGATAACCGACTGTTTTGACTTGCACTTCTAAGTAGTTCTTCGGCGGTGTTAAAAATAATCTAAAAAAACGTAAAGTTTATTAGTATTTATCCATAACGTAATTGGATGTTTTTATGAACTTACTTTGCCCTTTGTATGCGGAACGCCAAGAGGTGAAAATCGCACACTGCCAAGGACTGCGGCCAATGCACTACTGTAACCAATAATGGCTTCAGGAGAGGTTCTCATATTCTCAATGCTTTCCACGCATCTGTCGATTAAGGGCGTAATTTGACTTGGTACCGCCATGCAGATACACCTCAAGCACCAAGCTGCTGCAAGCCTGGCTGCCTGGCAGGGATGTATCAATACAGCCATTGTCGTTTCAATGAGATCTGTAATAATTTCATATTTATAGACCTACCATTACTATCATCTTAAAATTTTTCAAAAGCACCACTTACTTAGAGATGGATCATTTAAAATATTGGAAGCAGTGGTTCCCAAGCCAAGAATCAAATTCCCCATCTCTTGCAAAGCGCAGACTAGTAAATGCTGACTAAACAACGTCTCCTGATTACAATCTTTTGCATTCTCTGGACTGAAATCTGCAGAATAAATTTTTTTTATTAAAATTAGTTTTTTCCTTGCTCCAACTACATATCTCTCAGTGATTTGTAATAATCTTACCAATGGAATTCATCTGCTTCAAAATAACGTGGGCTATTTCTTTGCAAGCCGCAGCCTGGGCACCCTCACCGAGAAGCTTGCCGATGGTGCCTCGTAGGATGAAGTTAATGCACTTCCTTGAATAGACGGCATCAACGTGGGAGCTTGCGGCCTTTGGATTAGCCACAAGGTCCAGCACGTGCGCTACGAGCGTGCTAATGTTTCGCTCAAGCCACGTGCTGCCTAGTATTTGCACGAAAACCACGTACGCCTGAGTAGACAAGGTTTATGTCATTAAAAAAATTTTCCTCTCTTGAATATTACAACTAGTTTCGCGAAATCCTTGAAAAACTATGTGTTTGTAAGTAAACTAATGGAAGTCAAAAAATCCTTTCAGATCACCGCAGCGGAATTTAAAAAGCATTAAATTAGCACGCAAACACTCGTCCTTCTAAAAATAACTTTCGCCACAAAGGGGTGATTATAATGTAGTAAAATTAACGCACATGTGTGACGCCAACGCGGACTTCTCTGTTGACTCCGGAGCTGCCTTTGATTATCTCTCCGGTGCCTTTCAGAAAGCCAACGCCACCCCTCAGGAATCCGGACATCAAGATGTTCAAGACCTCCTCAAGCGATATCTGTTTGACGTTCTTATTCTGCACAGCTGGAACGATTCAAAGATTCAATTAACATAACTCGCTAGCAAATAAAAACAAGCATAGTACAGCAAGTCTAATAAAGCTCTTACCTGTTGGATTCTGACCCTTCGGTGCCGGGAGCTGGGTCATAGCAACGAGATTGCCGAGGAGTTTGGCCACTGCGCATCGCACCTCGTAATTCGAGCCCTCAAACGCGCGGAAGCAGAGGGTCGCTACGCTCTCGATCTCCGTGGTGTAGAGAAACGGCGCGTGATGCAACATTTCCAAGATGCACTGCAAATAATTTCACGTCAAACACACTGTTCCAATGACAGGTGCATCAAAGTGTCGATGCGTAAACTCACCCGAGCGGCAGCGCAGCGCACCGACAACACTCGATCCGTTATGCAGGTCCTGCAGACCTTGTAGATCTCTTTGTGGACGCTCGTTGGCACGGCGGAACCCATGCCCGCACACACCTGTCAATCAAGTACGAGATCAGTTACTTCATCCAAAGGTTCAAGGGCGTCCACTCGAGGTCGCTTACCTTTTCCAGGGTGTGCATGATCTCGATGCGCATCTGTGACTCCGCATTGCGCAGTGACTTTATCAGAATCTGCACTGTCTCTTCGTAAGAGCGACCCATCATGCGGCCGAGTTTCTCGTACATGCAGCCGACGCAGCATATCGCCGCTCTGGAATGTCATGGTTCGTTTTATGTCAATTATCCTACCGAGTATTTGCTTTGAGCTATATGAACTAGCGCGGCTTGAATCGTGAATTTAGATAAACTATGATTTGAATTTTTTTTTCTAATTCGATAACAAAAGAACAAAAATTTAAACGAGTATGCAAATCTTTATATCTCGCGATAAAAAAAGACTGGCTTTATCAAAAGAAAGAAGTTTTAATTCAACGCAATAAGATTCTGTGTAGCTTTGTTTCATTTGAGATTCTTTTCAAAAAGAAAATCTATAGATATGGTTAAAGGTTAATAGCAAGTGTATATATGTTCTCTTTCAAACGCGGTTAAATATAGTTTTTAGAATCTTTTCTCAAAGTAAGTGGAAGTACTTAAAAATAAATTGATCTTTCTGGAATTCCCAGAATCAATTTCTATAAAATTAGTTAGTGTTGCTTGAATGCATATCATTTAAATCAAAATTATAGTTATAAATGTATATTATAAATGACTAATATACTAACAGTTTTGTTGAGAGAATACTGGGTGAGTCATCTTTGTTCTTCAAGATATCATTACACTTATTGACTGTATCAAACAGCAAAAATGTGTCACCAACACTAAACAGAGTAGCAAGACATCTAGCAATTAAACGACGAGTTGGTGGTCCTGGGGCACGTTGCATGTGCCTTGTTAATTGCTCTACCAGTTTTTGTTGGCATCCTTTAATATCATTCTAGCCAATTGAGAAAATTGAATTAATTAAAAAATGTACAGAATAAACAATAAATGGCCAAATAATATTCAGTTATAAATTATTTAATTGATAAATATAATTGTTGAATTACCTTTTGGGCTGCAATTAAAACTTTGTCTAGGAATCTTAACCATTCAAAGACAAAAACCGGTCGCTTTGCTTCAGAAATTTGATTAAGTGCATCCTCATTGAGGGTCAAGCTATGACTCAACTCCATCATTGTTACTGCGTATTTGACCAGTGGTATTCTCTTGAAATGGCAGAAGAAACTTATGTAATTATTTGGAGCAATTTTCACAGAGGTGTTTAAAATCTTTCTAAGCAAAATAACTGCACTGCCCTCATTATTTGAGAAATTATATTTTTTCATAAATATTCACTTAATAATTTGTAGAAATTCACATATCTAAGTAAATCATCATTAATTTCTTTGCTCTGAATATTATCCTAACACGCTAGCAAATGTATAATTAAATTAAACAAATTGTATGCTCTACTAATTTTTCTATATTTCTTTCAGCAGAGAAAATTTCATTAAAAATTATTCATAATAAATAAAAACTACTTAGGCAAGCAAAGTACTTCACATAACGTCAAAAGTTGTGCCTTATTAAGCTTAAATATGAAAATCTGTTTAATGTATCATAACATGCTGCGTACACTTGGTCTCCAGCTTATTTTGAAGCCTTACCACGAGTAATACTCAACCGAAAGCTGATGCTGTATCACAAGTAAGCACATTATACGTAATAGCGGGACAAGTGAAAGCGGATAGATTGATCACGTTACATACGTTTTGCAAAAATTTCCCCATCCCCCCTTAATCCTCGACTCTGTTATTCCACGCCTACTCCAGAAAGAATCTCTGGCTCTCCCGGTCCTATAATTAGCCCCGTAAACAGTGCACAATCAAACCAGTCGAGCATCTATACGTACACAACACTCCAATTTAACACGCACGCACACACTCCAGCCAACGCAAAATTTATGCTTCCGCAAAATTTCGCCGAATCCGCGGCCTCTTGTTTTATTCAAAACGTTCCATTTCACTCTGCTCCCTCTCCCTTCTGCTGCCCATATTCATCGAAATATATTTCACACGGTCCCCCCTCGAGACGCACACTGCACCAGAGAGTCAGCCGGCTGAATATTTCAAAAGCTCTCGACGAGAGCGGAAAGAAAGAAAATAGCCACATCGTCGCGATCACACTGAGGGGAGTCATCCGCACTATATATTATTCCCAGGCGCGTCAACAACGATTTTCCCAGCACAAGTAGGTCATCACGGGCGTGCTCCGAGAGAGAAAAAAAAACACGAAATGACCAAAGCCAGCTTGCCCCGCGGCAGTCGCACCAGAATTATCACGAAGCTCCAGGTATTTATACATACGCACCGAGTGTCAAAAGAATCCAGCAGTAGCAGCAGGGACGACCACACGGGGTAGAGAGAGAGAGAGAGCTCGTGAGTGTTGGGCGTCGAGGAGGAGGCTTCGAGAGAGTCGTCTTGGTCGCGCCTCACCGGGGCGAGGTGCCGTCCGGATTGAGAGAGCAGCTGCCCGTCATCCTCAGCTCTGCTTTCATATTTTTTACGAGACTCGGCTTTGCTCTCTCTCTCCCTCTGCTGATGCACAACACTGCTGTGTACCGCTGTACGTGCGAATCCTCGAGAGCAGAGCGCTCGCCGCGGACTGCTACCGCGCGGGTCGATTGATCCGCACTCTCTCTCTCTCTCTCTCTCTCTCTCTCTCTCTCTCCGTCTTTATTCAAGGGAGTGCGGGGGAGGAGAGGGGGAGCCAGCAGAAGAGTAGGAAAGGCGCGCGCGCGTGTGCGGCCGCATAAATTTTTTCGCTTGCCCTCTCCCCCCACCTCCCGTTTTTTCGCGAAGAGAGAGAGAGCCCTTGAGGGTGTATCGTGTAACTTCAGCACACCCCCGCGCACTCTCGTCTCTCCTCCTACACTCGGACACCAACACGGATGGAATGAGAGAGGTTAGGAGAGCCGACGACGACGACGACGACGACGACGACGACAAAACACTCATCCGCGCTGCTCTGGGCTCTGCTCCTCTTCTTCCTTCCTCTCTCGGCCCAAATATGTCAAGCCTATGCGCGCGCGCGCGGCTCTCTGTCACCAGGGCCCCTGCCACTGTGTGCTCCTCTCTTTGCGTATGTACGCGCACGAGCGTATTGTTCTCACGTAAATGTTCTATTTACGCGAGCAGAGCACCATTATCCGAAAATGCATCATGGTGTTCGGGGCTGGGGGGGGGGGAGAGGAAGCGACAATGCGGTGTACGCGGAAAGAGGAAAACGTCATCATCGGGATGTTATCTCCATCTGCAGCATCAGCGACTGCGGGGATTTTATCTTTCTCTCTTTCTCTCTCTTTCTCCAATGGCACAGACTGACGATGCAGTTGATTGCATGGATGTACGAGAGGATGTGCTCCGGAACTCCGGATATATGTACCATAGGTATGACGATGATGATGCTTCGCCTCCTCGGCGGCAGATGGGATTTAGTTTAATGGTATTTTTATTGGCTTTTTACTTTTGGTATACAGCCACGGCGCAACTTGTACGGCAGATGGGACCAGCTGATCGGACTGCTGCTGGCATCTGCTGGACGACCTGGAGAACTGCCGCCGACGCTGGAGGGATAACGACGAGATTTGCTCTTGGTAAGTGTTGCGCTCTTCGTTTGCCTCCTCTGTTTTTTTTTGCGATTGCAACTATTTTAATATTGCTTTGCACCAAAGTTTGGATTTTTGCGATTTGGGCGAAATTTGATGATGGAAAGATGGTACTCTGTTCGATTGGTGGTTTTCGTAAATGCCATTTTTGTAGAGTATATCTTATGCTGTGTGTTATTCAACATTGCGTACAAAGTCATCGCGGTTATCGTCTGCGCAGTTGATTTTTAATTTTTACCGACTTTTGTAATAAACAATATTCAAATTGTTGCAAATAATTACAAAAACGACAATTGTTATATCGAGTGCCGTAAAGATGCTCGACAATCAGCCGAAAATTCATCGACTAACAATCTACAACATTGAACAATAAAAGAAACAAATAAAAAAAAGTAACGCGCGAGCCTATTATCTCCCCTGGCAGTGCAATCAAGTAGAACAATCCCAATATAGTCAGACAATTTACGTTCAAAACACAATGCTCGCTAAAGCGATATGCGCTCTTAGCAAAGCTCCCCTCGAATTCTCCGCAATTTCCACCATATCCATACCCAACATTTTAATTACAAGCACACGTACGCAAACATACAGCGTGGAAGCGAGTTAATAACGAACAGATTTATATTCAAAAGCACGCGAGAGAGCTCGAATAAGCGTGACCGGCGATCGGTGCGTGCTTTTCCTCATCGGCGATAATCAACTGTCGATGACGGGGCGCAATACACCAGAGTTTTTTACTCTCTCTCTCTCCCCCACCGCTTACTTACCTCCTTATGTATATCCCGCGCGAAACAAAGCCGGTTATCGCTTTACCCATTTCCCTTCTCTCGCCGCTCATTATGGAAATTCAAAGCAAAATAGCCGCGGTACGAAAATAATCTGCGAAATTTCGAGCGGAGCAATAAAGCGGGCAGAAATTACATTTCCATAATATGCTCGAGAGATGCCGAAATGTATAAGAAAGTATATAAGTCTTGGCGAAATGACGTGGATATATAAAATTTTGTTTGTTATTCAGAGCCGCGCGCTCGCGAGCGACATCAAAAGAGAAATAGGAAAAAAAAAGCACAAGTGCGCCTCGGGATAGACACATATTTTCGCTGGTCAATTTCCGGCTGGTACGAGCGAGCTTTGGACCTCTAGAGCAGCTGATCGACATCTCGCGCAATGCAAGACGCCGGTGTAAATATTATCGAGATAGAACCATACCTTTGCATTTCAACCGGTTACGTCCAAGCAATCGCACGAATTTCGCAGCGATATTACAACTAGACGTTGTTATTGATGCTATTTTTCGACATGAGACGGCTTTGCCTTTTTTCGCGACTTCTGAGTGGCTTGTTTGCCTAGCGACACATCGTGATTTTCGCTTTTCCTCTGTCCCTCTCCTTTTTTTCGAGCAATTTTATCGCGTTGGAGTTTGGTGCAACGGATTCGCACGGACGACGTGGCTGTTTACTGTTTTTGTGTCTAGTCCCATCGAAAGCAAACTAAAAAAGTACTTACAAATTATCGCTTTATACAAGTTAACCCCGTAATGACCCACATACTTTTCCAACGCGTATTTTCTTTTCAATCGACCTTTCAGCAAATGCAGAAACCGTTTGCTCCTCGCAATTGCGCAATCTGATAATAATCAGATTGCGCAATCGAAACAAAGTTACACCTCCAAATTCCACGCTCACCACTCACCTCCCTAATAAAACGACCGCACGTATATAACAACAATTCGCCGAAATAAACGCCAAAATCTAACAGTCCCAGAGAAGCTACCATCGCTGCTATAAATAAACAGCCAACTCTCCGTATATCGTTGCTAATAATCGCTGTGCTATATACACACCAGGTTCTCCTGCGGAGCAGCCGTGTTCCGCACGTGAGCTCTCGACCGCGGAGAGCTCACGCGTACACACGATCTTCGAGTAGTAGGGGACAGTGAAAAAACATTTCGAGAGCAGAGAGCGCGCGCTGTCGATTAATTCATGCAAATAATGGGGGATAGCTGGATAGAGGCGTATCATCGGCACGTTGGCTCTCCAAGCGTGCGGCCGCGAGTGGCAGAAAGTATAAAAAAAGGAGGAAAAAAGGAGAAGAAACGGACGATCAAATGCGCGTCATTGCGTTTCTGACGTTTTGACCGCTGTACAGTGTTATTTTTTTATTTTTTTTTTTTTCATTTCGCTAAG
Source organism: Anagyrus pseudococci (assembly GCA_030522585.1). Taxonomy (NCBI): domain Eukaryota; kingdom Metazoa; phylum Arthropoda; class Insecta; order Hymenoptera; family Encyrtidae; genus Anagyrus; species Anagyrus pseudococci. The sequence goes on along the minus strand of JAPYYQ010000037.1, from coordinate 17,997 downwards.
ACTTACGGTTAATGCCGATTTTGAGAACGGATGACGATCGAAGAGGAGAATCGAGAGATGAGATAGCGCTATGGGACGCCTGGTTATTTTTACAAGTGCGCGATCCTGAGTAAACACGCGCGTAAGGCGTGCGCGAATTCAGCTGAATTTAAACTATATACGCAGAAGGACGCGTGAGTATACGCCAGGGGGACTGGAAATTATACGTTATTTACAATATAATTATAGGCGCGTCGCGTTAAGGCGAATGGCCATTAATCAAAAGTTATAAAATCTCAAAGTCATCGTCCGTTTTTAGACCAAACAATACATTACCATATACCAACAAGTGACTTCAGCGAGATAAATCAAACACGAGAAAAGAAATTCCACAACTTCAACACGTGTCCAAAGCGAGAGTACGTTCACATCTCAATACATAGCTCCCAATGCGCATTTCATTTTCAGCACATTGACCGAGTATACAGCTCTAGCAAACGCGCAGATCGAGTGTCTCTCTCTCTCTCTCTCTCACTCGCACAACTGCACAGCATCTAACGCGGTAATCCCCAATCCTGGCAAGGAAAGTCATAGCGTACAAAGCCGGCTCTCTCTCTCGAGAAAGTGCCCAGCTATCCGGACTAGCTCCGAGCGGAGATTAGAGCGAGAGAAAGACAGTCTCTGACCCACTGACATAATCGGACGCAGGTGGGCCGAGAGTTGGGAGACGACGGCAGGGGGGGGGCAGTCGCACGCGTAACACGCCACGTAATATCCCGGCACGCACTGATAACCATACAGCTCCTGACCGTCGTATACACATACCCATGTTTCACGCGACCAAGGCTCTCCTGCGTGTGCTTTTTTTCCCTCCTCCCCGTACGGCAGTCGCCTTTCGATGGATATTTTTTTGTCTCTTTCTCCCTCCTTTTTTTTTCCAAGCGAAACAGCAGTAGTAGCCGCTCTCACTTGCCGATCGCGGCGGTTCTCTTTCGATCTCGAACTCGTTTGCATTAAACGCTGAAGCTGCAGGCCTCGGGCGAGAGCAAAACGTTTGCCGACGTTTTCCTCCGAGCTCTCTGGTGTACACGCTTGCGCACGCGTACAGCGTCGACGATGCTTACCGATCTGATCCGATTCTACGTCTATTTTCGTCGTTTACCCTCACGTATTCGCGTCAGACTGTAAAATCATTTTTGTCACGAGCTTTTCAGAAGCATTGGCAAAAAAAAAGGAAACGATTTTCACGAAGTCTTAGAACACGATCGTTGCCGTCTTTTTTCTCTCCCTGCTCTTGCCGATCTATCGCGTCTAATGCATACAATTACGAATTAAAGGAGGAAAAAAGTTCAAAGGTATATAAAAATCGTCGGGGCGATTAAAAAGACGATCATTCGTTGTCGCGCGCAGCATAAATCGGCGTGTGCAAGAGCCGGGAAAAAAAACGTGTATCGGATGACAAAGAAGCGGCTAATAAAACACCAGCGACACGCGGTCGTCTTTGGTGTAAAAAAGAAGAGCGCGCAGACCTTTTTTGCCCCCCCCCCATCGACCCAAGAACCCGCAACAAATGGTCACCCCCCTACATCGTCGATAATTCAATTCCGCGATTGCTTTATCGCTAAATTACACGTCTGCATGCTAATCTCCGACTCGCCGTGTACAATATCGCCTTTTCAATTATCCTCCTCTGCTCTACATTATACATAGGAGCGAAATAATGAAAATCTGGATGTCTCCCATTAGCTCGCGACATTAATCGATACACGCGCAAAACGCCGCTGATATTCAATTAAGTCCTAATGAAACCTAAACAAGAAAAAGGAAAATCGTTCAAGAGTGTAAAACGAATGCTTGTGTACGTGTACGTCTCGCGTGTTGCCAGCAAAGCACCGGCACTTACTTTGTAAATCTACGGCGGTTGGGTAACGAAATTTCCCATATTGCTCACACCGCCGCGCGCCTCTGTCATTAAATGCATTTTCTTTCGCGCGCTTACTTTTGCCCCGGCGCACACACGCGCGCCGCTTTTAATTATTTAGCGATATCGAGGCTCCCCCACAATTACCACGTGTTTTCGCTATATTATACGCCGTAGCCTTATACTTACCCGCCGAAAAGTCGTTGTGGTTCTTTTTATTTTGTTATTTTATCGTTTCTAATACAGCCAATCGAAATGAGAGAGGCATCCCGTATAAGCCAAACGAAAATATAACCGCGCACGGTCATTATTCGTGAGTGGTATTTCAGCCTATATACCAATACAGGATAATCTCGCGCGTATACTCTCTGAATAATTCAGCGAGAAATCGCGCGATTGCGAAAATAGCATAGAAAAACCACATAGTCACGAAATTAATCTTATTAAAATAAGTTGTTTTTTTTCCTCATCTCCCTCCCTCCCTGTTCACCCTATACACGCGAGATCGTAGACCTGCAAAATAAAAAGTCAGGCGAGAAACGAGGAAGAGAGAAAGAGAGATTCCGAGAAGCACAACCCGATCCTCTTGACACGCTAAACCGCGTCAATGTCATTGACGCAGGATTTTGACCCCGAGGTCGTTCGTTACACCTTGATAGAACCGACGACGGCTTATCGATCGTCGATTTCTCTACAACTCTCCCTCTCTCGTCCAAGCATCTCCGACCTTTAACGTCTCGCTGAAAGTAGGACGGGGCTTAATTACGTCGGTAGCGGCGCTTCGTTTACATTCAATATCCCAGGGATTAAACTCCATCCTCTCGGTACAGGACTAAGCGCCTTAGACACGCAAATGGATATACTTTATTTTTCTCTCCTCCCTATACAAGAAATGCCTAAGCGCTATTGCGTATGTCGCGCGTATGCGCTACATGCAATCGGTGCGATTAACGTCTGCATCTCCGCGGAATATAAGTATGCGGCTGTTGCGCTTTTAACCAGAGGCATTCCCGTAAGTGATAGCGGAAAAAATCCGTTGGGCCGTGTTAGATCCTTCAGCAACCCGAATGAAAATTCGGCGGAGATCGATGATTATGCCGTGTCATCGTCTAAACGCGATGTAAACACTTGTACTGCCGATGACGATGTCCAGGGGGGCAAATATTTCAAAAACTAGTCCTTCTCGGCCCCTGCTCGTCATGGCACTGCTCGACGACTACTCCTCTGCGAGCATTTTTTTTTTTTGCTGGTTCCGATCTCCGTCTTAGAATGCCAATGAGATTCAACGTCATAGCTTCATTGTTGTGTGCGCGGGGTTATACCGATGTTTTCCGTATGTGTTTTTTGTTTTGCCAAGACTACGTTGATAAAAAGAGAAAAAAAAAGAAGAAGCAACAAACGCACACGATGGCGCACACGATAGCTCGTAATCTCCCGCAGCAAGAAAGCTACACAGACTACTGCTGCCGCTGCTGTCGTCATCAATGCGCGACACCTCTCGACACCCACTTTTCTCTCTCTCTCTCTCTCTCACTCTCAAATTGAGATCTCATCGTCTCTAGAGTCGACAAGAAAGTTCGAGAATTTAATTATTGTCTTTAGCAGTTTGTTTCGTCGAAAAAGCCATGTTCGCATGACTTTTTTTCTCTCTCTCTTTGTCTCTTCTCATCTAACCGATTATTTACATGGTTAAACAGTTTCTCGTTTAGCTAAAAAAGACCTGAACACATTACTCGCGATACAGACTGTGACCTGTTCCTTTTTTACCTTTGTAATACGACCTCTTTGTCGGTCAGCCCACGGATGAGTCTTCCCAGACGAGCCAAAGAATGGAGGGGTTGATTTCGTGCAAATATGCAAATTTGAATGTTTTGCGTCGTCTGGCATCTTTTTTTTTTAAATGGATTGTTCCTCGGCTGCGACGAATAAATCAGATTTGGAATTTTTAATGAAAATTGGGCGAGCGTTAGCTGTCGATTTGCATAAATTTTGAAGAGGACGTTCATTAAGACAGAATCGGTGATAAATCGTGAGTAATGGGGTAATCGTGTCCGTCGTCTGGTTGTACGTAGAGTAACGCGTGCATTAAGGAAGAATGTGGATGGGACGAATAGTGTTATTCGAGGAAAACGTATATAACAGTGGTTTTGTGAAATATATATTTATTTGACGATAAACATTTCTTTCTTATTTATTTACTCGGTAAGGATGATGTAAGACATTGAAATATATATTCAATTAAGAGTTTAGTGACACCTAAGAAGAAAAAAAACAATTATTTAAATAACCGATATGCAGTCCTTGTTGAGTAAAAAATGACGCTAGGGGATTTCCAGTTCGGGACAGGTCTAAAGGACACGTTCGATAAAAGTAAAAGGTGCGTACCTTTCCCTACCAAAACGACCTACCAGTACAAAAATCCGGGAAAATCCCCGGACTCCGAGAGTAACGAATTTGTTCAATGACGCGTGCGACAGCCTTGAAATGTACCTTAACAAAGTTTCCATTGCTTTAAAAACAACCACAAATCCCCTTTGACAATCTCTGAAGTCCGAAGGTAATGCGCACAGCAAATGCCCATACCCCTTCGCCCCTTTAAAACACCAGGCTCACCAAAAAACTTTCCATCCTTCAAGCTCGAAGAAAAGCTTCGTCATCCATCCCAAAAGTCCCAGGGATAAACAAAGAAAGCAAAATCGAATGTCAAAGCCGTTTTCTCCTCAGCCATCACGCTATATCATAACAGCCGTGCAACTACAGTAAGGGGACGGACGTAGAGACGCATATACACAAAGTCAGTTTTCGACATACGCACTCGGGGCATGGGTAATAGCGAGCGCGTGCGGTCAGGGGGGAGGCCAGCGAGTAGTGGCACGACGTCGCGGGCGCGTGGACCGGCCGAGAGGAGAGGGAGAGAGTCGCGCTCTCTTTCTCGCTCGGCTGCGCTCGCACTCTCGATATCTCCGTCTCTCGCTCTGTCCGGGGGAGTCGCGCGACACACACAAGCCGATCGGGCATTAGAAGAGAGCGCAAGCCAAGAGAGTATAGTCGCGGTGACTCTCCGGCTGCTTTAAATCCGATTTCCGCCGGGCCGGCTGATAGTCGCGCGCGAACCGGCCCTTGAGCCTCTTCTTGCTTCTTCGCTCTCGGGTTATTGTCGTTGGCTTGAGTGCGCGCGGTTTTTATACGGACACATCGCAGAGAGAGAGTGCAGTGAAGTTGAAACGGCCGACGAGGCTAGCGGATCGGGAGATCGGCAAACGATTTTTAATTTTATTCGATCGTTTCGGCATCGCGACGATTCGTTAACTTGGACTGTGGATTTGGAGATCGGCTCTCGGGAGAGCTGATTGAACTCGTTGGAAGAGCGGCAGGTTCGTTTGATTTTATTTTTTACATTTAATCTTTGTTTTTTAAATTAATTAAACTAGGCGCATTAATGATTCCTCTGAAATTGCGAGGAAAATCGGCCGATTCAGAAGAGTCGGATACTTTCATTAGCGATGAAGACTGACTATTGTATTTTTAAATTTCGGCGCCGACAATTATATCTACTGCACGTTTTTTCGTCTTTTATCTCCGGGGCCTATCGGTGTTTTCATTCAGCAACTTTTTTTTTTATTTACTAACGATTTCGTTTTATTTCATCACTTGTATGAAGTTCACGCATTATTAGATAATGCGCGCGATACAGTGGCCGGATAACCCCGAACTAGGGAAAAAAGATTAGGCGCGTAACGTTTTCTATGACACACACGCACACGCACTCTTGTGCATAATAGCTTCTTACCCGTATCTTATCAATCATTATTATGACGGTCCGGATAATTTTTCCGGTCGCACGAAAACTATAAACGCGCACGATCGTCAACAGACGATTTCCCAATCGTTTTCTCGGGCTCTGTGCATTAGCATAATTACAAAATTAGACTTCCAAAAAAAAATATGCCATTACAAACAAAAAAAACGTACAAAACTGCTCCAGCTCGACAATATTGCCGCAATACGACTTGCTATATGCGAAACTCCGCTAATAATAATCGAAACATTAAAATTCGCACGCGATTGACATGCGGACACTTTCACCCCGTATACGATCCCCGAGCGCTCTACATTTTCAAAGCTCCTCCTCGTGCAAAACAGCCCGAGCTTTAAGCTCGACGCCTGTAGGCTCTCGAGTAATTCCTCCAATTGCGGCAGCTTCGCCTAACTCGGCCGCCACGCAAAGTGTGAGCGAAGGTGAATTCGGCCTGATAGAGCCGAGAGATCGTCGCTTATATGACACGACGGCCAAATGAAAACGAGTTCGCGCCGGTAGGATCGCACGTAGAGATAAGCGCCCACGCGCGCACGTCCTTTTTCTTTCCTCATAGCCGCCCGCGAAATTCAATTTTCCATACGATGTTAGAGAGAGATTTTCGTCGTAATCCAACTGCGCGCTCATAACTTTTTTTTTGTTTCGCGAGTATTTTAAAATTTTTGCTTGTTAACGCTCGGCCGGGCCGAATAACAGAAAAAGAGAAAGAGTGAGAAAGAAGAAAAATTATGCGGGTTATTCAATGAGCTGAAAGTAATCGCGAAAGGAATAGCTTATTGTATAATACGCCGCCTTGGCCGTTATCCGGCGGATCAACAAGTAAATATATAAAACGCTTTAAACGCTATATATCGATTTGCATATTTTCGCCATTAAAAACTAATTTTTATCTATAGAGTCGCTCGGATTCCCGGATGAAATTTACGAGAATTTCTAAGCGCTCTCTCTCTCTCTCTCTCTCTCTCTCTCTCTCTCTCTCTGCTTTCGTATGAACAGACATACCTGCGCTAACTTATTAACGCCATTTGCATAACGTTACTTGTACGAACGAAAATATATTTTCGTTATTTATACGTACCCTACAGCTTCCAAAAATACCTCTTTCTCTCTCTTTCCACCATACACCGATTATTCATCCCCGGCTATCCAGCCACGAAAAAATTCCGAGCAATCCTCTATAAGCAAAAATTAAAAAATAAAGTCAGTGCATGACGGTATATATATATACATATACGAGTGCGGTCGAAAATAATAATCCGAGTGGCTTATCGCAACAAGCGATGCACTCCGCGGCACACGTGATATAATGCAATTATCAAGCGCATAAAACGTCCCATCGAGTTGACAAACGATTTCGTAACTGTCCCGACGGAGCGAGCGAGAGAGGAGAGGGAGCAATCGGCCTGCTGTCCTCTCGTTTCCCAACGCTCTCTATGGCCTTCAAAAACAAAAGAAACGCTCCCCCCCACTTCTACTTTATCCACCCAATAAATCTCTCATCTCTGCAAAAATCAGCTTGCGAAGAAAGAAAAAGAAGGGAAAAAATGCTCTCCAACAAACATTTCGACGCAAACGCGCGACTATCCGCAACAGAGCTCAAAGTTCAATCTTCGAGGGGGTAGGGGGGAGGGGAGGGTCTTCATCGGGCACGTGCGTGTACACCTCCCGCGCGCCTGCATTTCCTTTCTCTCGATCGGCGGTACACGCGCTGTATGAACGAGGAGCGCGCTGGGCCTCTCTCGGACCAGCGTAATTACGCTCGTTTCCCCGCGCGCCTACGCAGAGAAAAAGGGGGGGGTGGTAGAGGGGAGACTGGTTTGTATAATTGTATCGGACCCTCTCCCTCCCACCGCCGCTCGTTTTCGATGGTACGACGACCGAGCTCGGCCTCCCAACGACGACGACGACGACTACGACGACGACGGTTCGCATAACCGCGCGCGCTTTGGCAACGCACTTGCATAACTTTCTCTCTTTCTCTCTCCCTCTCTCTCTCTTTCTCCCGCGGGCTGACCCTCCGCTATGCGGCATGTATATATATACGCTCTCTCTCTCTCTCTCTCTCTCTCTCTCTCTCTCGGCCAATTACTTATGTAATTTTTCTTTTTCTTCGCTTATTTTTCGGTTAACCATCGCGGCCTTCCCCGATCCTCGTGTATAACTGGGTCGAACACGGTGAGCGAAAGACGATCGAGTTGGATGGTCCACGGGAGAGTTCGGGTTAATCAGGTCGTTTTTCGGAGGAGGGGACCGGTATACATTTCGCTACGACGCGTGCGAGCGACGCGTAAAGCAGGATTTTGGTAGGCCGAATGATGTAACAGGCGTATAGAGAAAGACAAGGAGAGAAAGAGGGAGAGTGAGAGAAATGATTTATTCGCGATTATCCGACGAATCGGTAATTGTCGCGGGGTGCCGCGTGTCATTGACTCATAATTTTCCGATTGCGTTAAAAAGCTCTTAACAATAAAACGGCCAATTATAGAACGTATAATATGAAGTATATGTTTTACGGGATCGAGGGGGGATAGAGAGTACTCTCTCTCTCTCTCTCTCTCCGACTCTTGGAAACGAAGCTGGAGAGAAAGACGCGAAGCTGAGGAAAGATAGAAAAAATTGAATGGAGCGACGTTTGAGAGAGAGAGGAGAGCGCTCTGGGGCGAATGAAAATGTCACACATGTCGTTAATTCTGCCGCGCGGGTATGTATCAGTCGTGCGGAGAGTTCGCTGCGTCGGACGACTGCATAAGCTCAGTATGGCGGAGGAGCAGCGGCTCGTATAAAAAGTGCAATATTATTCATCCGACGCCGGCGCAGCGGCAATATCGTTTGACCGACGAGCGACACTTCGACGATGCGCTGTCGTTATTATTATTATTATTATTTCGCTGCAATCGCAGGCGCCTTTTTTAATTAAAAAAAAACTCTCGCTTCTTCTTTTATTTTTTAATGATGATTTTATTACGACTAACCAACGACCTTCCTTCATTGATACACTTTATTCGACTTTCTCGGCGCCGTTCCTTATAGAGGAAGAAGCACGATTAAAAAAAAAAAACTGTAAAATTTCCTTCCAATTTCATGTGAATCGCGAGAGAGTTCATTCAACCTCCGAGTAATTTTTTGTTATCAAAAGCGCGTGGAATGAAGAGAAAAAAAATGAAAAAAAAATGCCGTATATACCTAAACAAAAATAAAGCAATTAATCTTAATCTCGCGAGTGTTAGAGGAGACGGCGCTGAAAAAAACCCTCTAATTAATCAGCGGATGTGTCACATTAAAGCTTAGATATTCGTATAATAAAATCCGATATCGTTCATATCGCCAAAAATACGCGAATCAACGGCCGACGCTAAGACTCTTTGATCAAGCAAGAGGGGAGGAGGGAGAGGGAGAGGAGCGTATCTCGAATAGTAACCTTGCAGCTTCGCTCTTAGCCGTCGCGGTTCGCGTATCGCGAGAAGGACGGTCGGCGCGTTTTCCTTTTTTAACAAAATTCACGCGCGATAAAGCGCTTCTGGAAGTCTCGGGCGCTGTCCTCTGGCAATTGTCCGCACGGGCATCGATCGCGTTATATGCAGACACTCGGCAAGGCTGATCGACGCCCTCTCGAGACTCTTTCTCGATACTTCCATATTTCTCCCGGTGTTTACTCGAGGAAATTTTCTCAATTATACCTCCGTCGATTTTGTCTTTGTTGCGAGTGTCGTTTGAAATCTAGCCTAAAGAGCAATAGTTTAAAGGAGGATAGGGCACACTCGAGCCATATAAAAAAAAGGTGCGCGTTCGTGTTTGTTAATAAGAATAAATTTGGTCGAAAACAACGAGTTGAGTAAACTTTGTCGTCCGTGCCGATTGTCGCGGCCGTCGTCGCATAAAAACGATAAGCGCGCGACAATAAACGATTGCCGCTAAAGACGCGAGAAGGAACGAGATGAGGACCGGGCGAAAGAAAGGAGGGGAGAGAGCTGTATCTCTCAATAACGAAAATATTCTATGAAAAATCTATCTCGTTGCGAAATGAAAATTCCGAGCGATAAAAACGAGCTATCTGTAAGTTTTTTTTTCTCTCAACATCCCCCAAGAGCTCGATGATTTTCGAGAGCGAGCGAGCTCTTCTTCTAGCATTGGCATTACGTAAATCATGGTTCAACGAATCTAAGATACGGCGAAGCTTCTGGAAACGAGAGAAAAAAGAAATGTTTCGTTTAAAAAAAAACGCGTGTGTCGAGGCGGTTATCGCCTTACGTCATTTGTATATCTAAGCGCCTAGCGAAGCGCGCGTCCCGGCGATTTGGGAGAAAAATAAAACAAAGCGAGACAAGAGCTTATCTCAATCGCGCTACTCGGCTACTGAGTTAGCCATACTTCTCGAATCTGATGCGAAAGAGCTTCTCGGCTTGCTTTATACGCGTTTCAGTAAGATCCTTGCGCTAATAATCGCGATAGAGGTATATGCGTACGGAGAGGTTCATTTGAATTTAGCGTCGCTTCTTTTCTTTTAATTCGTTTTATATCTGGACGTCGACGAAATAATCAGCGCAGAGACACACCAAGCGAATGTTAATGCGCTTTTTAACGATCTCGAAAGGACGAGGCGCGTATATTTCATTGTCTTCGTCTATATAAAGTTGCAACGACTTTTTAATTACCGGCGTATACACGGACGGTGTATAAAAGTTGCTCATTGCTACACGCTCGTTGCAGGACAGCAGTGGCGTGAGCTGTCCGAATGGAACACGCCAAGGATATGGTAATCTTCGGCGCTCGCGACTCTTCATTATACCGCGCGAGGAAGAAGAAGTCGACGTCGTATTTTAAATATCAGCTCGTTTCGCGGCTTGTCGCGATGAAAAATTGACCGGTTCGCGCGAAATTGATAACGCCGATTTGGACTTTAACGACGTGTCGCGACGTGTCGTTAAACACGCGCTAGAGCGTAATACGAGCATATAATTTATTAATAAGCGCGAGAAAGAAAATTTCATCGCGCTCGGGCATGTATTTTTCAATTGTACATATTGACGAGCAAAAAGAGCGCCGAGATTTTTTAAGCTTCGCCGGTGTTTTCCAGAGAGCGGAGAGACGTGTGACATCGGCCGAATCAAACGCGGGGTGGTATGGGAAAGAAATAAGTGATTTGCATTGATTAAGAGTCGCCGAGCAGTTCTGAAAATCTCGTTTAGCATTTAGCAGGTTAATTTGGTAGTCGAAAGAGAAAACAATTAATTTGTTATAATCGGCATAATTATACTTAATTGAACGTCGGTGAGATGGAGAAAAAAAAGCGAGAAGGATAACAAAAAAAAAAAAAAGGAGAGTGAGAGACGACATTGCGAATCTGCATAGCGTTGAGAAGTTGCCAGCTGCACCGATGCAATTAATTTTTTTTCTTTCTCCTCTACCTCCTTCCCCCCTGTTGTTTCGTCTCCTCGATGCTTGTTTTTTTCTCTCTCTCTCCGTTCTTCGTCGTCTCTTTTTCATCGTGGCGAACACACGAGCTGACGCTTTTCCTTTTCAGTTGTAAAAGGCTAAAAGGTCGGCGCGCGAATTGCGCAATGCTAAATTTTACAGTGTCCAACTGTCTATATAACGTAATGTCGAGTCTTTGCCTGGATAATCGATGTTATTAATAATAGTCGGCTCAAGCAACAAATTGATTTTATTGAAAAAAAAAGAACTTGCAAGATCGTCGGGTCTTACGAAATATAATTAATCGTTATACTCCCGACGTTTTTTTTTTGTTTTAATGCACTTGCGAGATACTAAGTAACATTCATCAAACATCGACGAAGAAACGTTTGTAAAGCACGAAAAGAAAAAAAGGAAGCTGCTAATGCGAAAAGCGCTAATGCCGCAATCCGGTCTAAGGTGTTAATTTTCAAAAGCATTTAACCAGCAGTTTGAAATGTATATTAACTTTGAGCGCGTTTGAGCTTCTTCAATTCGAAAAGTCAATTCCAAGCTGTAATTATAAGTGCTCCGCTGCAAAGTGCACACCTCTGTTTTAACGCCATTACCCTCGAGTTTTATGGCGCATTAACGATATTCCATATAGATAAATCATGTAATAATATATTAAAGAAACGAATTTAAAAAAAAAATGAAGAAATATGTAGGGTAATGTGTGTTTTCTCTCTTGGACGTTGCAGGTGACGGAAACTTTTCGGAAGGTCACGAGCAGCCGCGACCATGAAGACGCTCGCCGAGATCCAGCAGTACAGAAGTAAGCACATATAATTTTTCGATTTCTCGTTAAATCTATAATGTAATCAGGGTCGATTGCACCTGAAGTTGAAAAAAAAAAAGAAGCAGAAATCAAAGGGGGCAAAAAAAACAAGAGCACAAGAGAAAATCGAAGTGCAGCGATATTACGAAGTCTAGCGACAAGAGTGCAGACGGCGCGCACGATTAATCGTTGGGCTTTGATCTTTCGCAAAACACTCCCCAGCCCTGCCGTGCACTCTCGTACGTACACTTTTACGAAAGCTCAGATGACTTCGACGCGACGTTCGATGACTTTGAATTTGCATTTTTACCGAGCAAAGCGAGGAGGGGTGGTGGTACAGTGCGGTTTGTTTTCAGCTCTCACTCTCTCGGCTACGGCTTTATCGTTACGAAAAGTGCGGATTGACTTTCTCGAGCGGAGCTTATAAATATACACGCAGCCGGGCAATTAATTTCGATAGGGAAATAATTCCCGATAGCCGCTCTTTATCGGCGATGAAAAAATGAGCGTTGACTGATGCGCCGCGGCTGAGACGCCGTTGTCTTAACTAAATTCAGACGTTATCGGAGACGACATTTACCTTATGTGAAAATTGCTCTTCTTTGTTTGCTTCTTTTTCTTTCATTAACGTTTTTATTGCTGCTTGTTGGGAGAAACAAGACGGGAATCGTATCTTTATTAATTATGACAATAGGGAAAAGAAGTTCATTTTCCAGAGGGATTATAAAGAGAATTCTTTGATATTCGACAATCGTAAAAGAAAAAGAAAAAAAAATAGTTTACTCAATTGAAAAGAATAAAAAAAAATCAAGTTTAATTTCTCAATGCAAATTCCAATGCATATATCACAATTGTATAATTGCGCGCACTCATGCGTGTTTCTTGCGTACAGTTTTGTAAGTCCCAATGATCCCAGCTTCTTTTTTTGCGATCGTGCGGAATGAAGTTCGTTTCCCGGGCGAAATAAAAAATTAAAGAAATCGCAATGACGCCGTGTATGCTAAATCACGAGCTAAACTAGAATCTTTTCAATTAGCAATCTTTTACAAACGCGACAGCGCGGAAAAATCAAAGAGAAGCCAATACCAATACTCCGCACGTTTAGCTCGGCTATTAATCTCGGTTTAATTTCTTAATCCCGGAGGGGCGAGAAGAAAAAAAAAACGTGATATCTCTCGCGTGCTGCGTTGATTACTTACGAGTCGAAAGAGACAAATTTATTCGCAAAACTACACAGCGCTTACACGTCGTCTTTATGACGATTGTAAAGCTATACGTCAGTCGAACGTACGATAATGTATATTATTAAATCGATACGTACGACAACTTTTTTTTCCCCTCCCACTACCGATTCTCAAATCGATAATTGTTTCTCGGCATCTGTCGCACTTTGGCTAAATTACGGCCGGTCGTAAAAGCACAATGAGCAAAAGAGCAATCGATGAAGTCAGCTTGGCGCCTTAAACAGCTATTAATATTTTAATGCACTCGCTTGTACGACGATGGGGTATCGCGAAAAAAGCCAAAAAAAAAACATAACAATAACACTTTTTTTTCCCCGGACTACATTACTCAACACACCAATAACATAATGATTAGCCTATGTAATAATTATTCCGCGATTTTTTCGCGGTAAATTGTCGCGTTAGCTCGAATTTTTATCCCTCTCTATCTCTCCCGCTGCTCTGTCATCGAAGAAAAAACAAAACTTTATGTGAGATCGTCTAGACGTGAAAATTTAAGAGCCTTTTTTTTGCCGTCGACCCTCCGCGCCGCTCTCGTCTGATTAAACGCGGCTATTATCACTGGCAATCACGACGAACGAACTCTAATAGCGCGCGACAATAGAAAACGAGATGTTATGTTGTTTCATTCGCTGCCGCCAGATATGCGCAATGGCACGGTTCCTGCGCCGCCAATTAGCCCCGTAATTTCATTAGCCGCATTTATTGCCTCGTTAGAGAGAGAAAACGCAGTTAGCGCTTATCGCGGTATCATCGCGACTCGTCGAAAAATCATCTCGGATTTTGCCAAAACAGTTTTTCAGTTCAACGGCACCAAGTATTAACCGTGTGTATGTACACGCAGCAAAGGCCGCGAATCGGCTTGCGTAACCGATCGACCGACGTAACGTTAAATAATCGATGGTCCATGGCGCGTTTTACGAGAGGCCCCAAATGGTCCCCCTTAACTACCAAACTATATACCTGCACAGCGTACCGTGTGTGTGTCTGTATGCTTCGCTTATACAATACATACACATATATCCGATGGCTCCTTTAGCCTGGGCTTTTCTTTGGTGGCCCTCTCCCGAAAACTGGAACATACGGAACCTCTTTCTCTCGACCGTGGGTAATGTACGGGGCCGATTACGAAATACGGATTACGCGAGGGTGACTCTACCGATTGACGTAATTCACGTAATCTGTTTTGTGCTTGTCTGTACTTTTGCGCGTAAGTTTGTGGCGAGTTCGGTGGTTCATGTACAGCTGATTTCGTTTGTAAATATTTGTTACACGCGCGAGATTACGTTTTTTTTTGTCTCCTCCATACTCGCGACGTACGTACGCGAAGGCTCTCTGATACATGGACTTTCCGAGATGAGCGATTGGCTGTTGTCTGATCGGCGAAGACACAACTGTCGGCACCTTTTTTTTTTGTATCTTCTCACGTATATCGGTTCGTCTTTACTGACAAACGATAAGTGCGTCGTAGAGAGATTATCGCGAACGTCAACTTTTTTTTTTATCTTCGACGCTTTCTTGTAAAACATCACCGCTGTTTAGATGACCGATTATTTCGCGCGAGCAAGCGCACTCGGTGCGCCAATTTTTTTGCCCGTCCATTTCCAATTGCAATTTTGCATTCAAGAGCTCGAACAGCTTTGAAAGGAAGAAAAAAAATGGGGAAAAAAAACCACACAATGATCCATTAATTCTGCTCCAAGAGCGCGACATTAGCAGTCTCTCAATATCGCACCTCGTCGCATAAACTGTTTGCCTCGACAATGAGCGAGGGAGAGGAAAACGAGTAAACAAAGTCGACCACCTGCTTCTCTCCTTACGCTCTCGACCCCGTAGACTTTTTATTCCGAGATTAATGCTGCGCGCGAAATTCCTTGAATGAAATTGACGTGGCCCCGCGACTGTACGCGAGCGAAAGAGATTTCAATCTCTACGCGGTTATATTAATCGAGCCGAGGTCGGCCGAAAATCGAATAATCGACGAGGGAACTACCAAGAGAACAAGGGCCAAGGAAATTTACCAAACCCGTGTACAGCCTCGGTGACATTGGCGGTTTTTTGTGCCAGGCACGTAACGAAATAAGGGGCAACGCGTACAACGAGAGGCGCTGGAAAAGTACGAGGATTTTGAGGATGCATAAGTCGAGGTGATAAAAGTTGATGCGGTCGAAAGGAAAATAGCGACTCTGTTGTTTTCGTGAAACGAGAGCTGTTTTATGGAGTCGAAGAGGCTCGCGAGGTCAATGATTTGCCAGAATCCAGCGGGGATCTAAACAAAGAAGCGGGTCTTTTTTAAAAATGCCTTCAGACTTAATTTAACGATCGGTATGAAGACTCGCCGACTCGGGAAAAATGCGGCTTTTATTGCGGCCACATTCAAATTTCGCCGAAAGAAAGGAGCATCGAGTTTCGCGCGCAACAAAAGAGAAAGAAAACCTGGTAACCAACGCACTTGCGTCCATCCCCGATGACCAATCTTGGTTTTTTCCCTCCGAAACTCACCCTCTCTCAGGTGTGTCTCACCAAGGTCAGAGGCTCGATCGCTTCGATCTCTTCGACGCAACCAAGTTTCTCTCCCTCGTTCGACAATTTTCGCGCGTTATACACAAAAACAATATTGTGAGGGGGTCTCGGGCTGAGGCGAGGTGCAGGATATTTTATGTAAGCCCAGCGCGATATACATCCGAGTCAAGGCGAGCGAGTCCCCAGGCCTCGGGCCCCCTGGGCTTGTGACTATAAGCGCACGCAGGCCTCTCTGGTCAATGTCGGCTCTCTGTCGGCGTAGACCTCCGTATAGAGCCGTTTCCTCATGAGCACCGGAAGTTCAAGGAGCCGCTGTACACGCGAGCGCCAGCTATTTGTCAGACACGTGTGTGTATCATCGGGATTGTTTTTCGGCCTCGCGAGTCATGGGGTCGGTCTTTTTCTTCTTCCTCTATTTTGATGGCTCGAAGACGAATGGCGAGCGTACATTTTCAAACGCATCGAGTGCGGGGAAGAAAAGAGCGGGAATACTCTGTCGGATGTATACGATTCATCGGCGTACACGCGAATTTGCCGAGTGACTAGTCGTCGTTAAAATTTCATTTGCTTTTCTCATTTTCACGCGCCGACGGCGTTACGACTGTCTTCGTTGCGCAACGAGCCGATATAAAAATTATTGGAAAACGCGGGCTGCTCTCGAGAAAGAGAGAAAAAAAGACTAGCGCGGAACGTAAGCGCGTGCGAATGTGTACGCATTGACGCAGTCGTGGCAATAAAGTCGTGGGGATCAAAAAATTGCGAGCGGACGGATGATGTGCGCTCACTTACACATCTGGAGATATAAACGTCAACCTATTGACCATTGATCGTTTTTTTCTTTCGTGTACGAAACGAGAGTTTAAAATTTTTTTTACCGTAAGCTCATAGTTATCTCATTGCGCTTCTTCTTCTCGAGAGAGCCGGTCGTTTCGTGACGTAAATTCGAATTGAATAATTTTGAATGAATAATGAATGCGCAATTTTTAATAGTCTTCGCGATCTGTTCTATTCCCCAGTGTGACACCTTCATTCATCAATGCTCCTTTGATACTTTTAATTAAACGGCCTTTTTTTCTTAGGCTGTAGCTCGAAACGTCGATTGTTTATTAAGGAAATATCGTTGTTATCGCATGTACAGCTTACGACTTTGCTTGTACTCAATAAATCGTCTCTCGAGTGGAGTATACGGTGTATCAATGTTGTTTTTTGTACAAATCGGTATAAAGTTAGATTTAATAAAACGTATATTCATGAGTTGGCAACCTACGTTCGTTCATTATTCAAAACGGCGAGCAGAAAAATATTGGCTTGGCCGGTCTGCCGCGGCGCGTTAGAAAGTTAAAAACGTATATCAATTCTAATTTGCAGTTTTTTACTGCCTCCGCCGACTTTCACTCTTTGTGCGAGTATAGCGCTCTGCCCTGTGCAACTGACAAAAAATAACCACGTGGCACATGGTCATTACGCAGACTAATATTTTTTTCGAAAACACTTTTTCCGAGTCGAAAATTGTAAATTCGTTTTTAAATCACAATGGCAAAAACCGAGAGGTATAACCTTTATGTAAGCCGATCTCTCGCTATCCAATAATTATCCCGCTCACCTGGCACAATATGTTTTGAAGAAGTTTGCGCTAACCGACAAAAAGAAAATAAAAAAAGAGCGATCGGATACACGTCTCTCCCTCCCTCTCTTTTTTTTTTTTTAATTTCTAATTACCAAAACGAATTTCAATTTCAACTCGTTCTATTTTTACCAATCGCGAATTTTCTTGAAAACAAACGAACAAAAAAAGATATCTCGATAACGATTCGTCGATCGGTTATAAAAGAGCCAAGAAAGACCAGATGAGTAAGTGCTTTTTTTTTCTTTCACGTCGCCCGACGGATTCTTTAATGAAGCTTTTGTAGTATGACTATCGAAAATCGCTCTCCAACTCTCACGTGTACGGTCGCATGAACGAATTAGCCGGGAAAAAACAAAACGAGCGCACCGATCGAGTTGCACCGGGATAACACCTTTTACATGAAAGCTTGCACGCTGGTTTAAAAAGATTCATGAAAATTCCAAGCAGACTCCGCTCACGTGGTGCACTAGTGGAGCCAGCTCAATGTCGGTGTAGAAAGCATAGACGCGCTCGCGAGATAAAATCCACTCCTTTCTTTTTTTACTCTCTTTTTTCGTTGTGTACACTGAGAGAAAAAATTCGTTACAAGAACTGCCTATATTCCGTTGTCATTTCATTTGAAAGTAGACTTTCACATAAATACAGCTGATCTTATGG
>JAPYYQ010000036.1:0-141325 GCA_030522585.1 Anagyrus pseudococci | reverse complement strand
TGCCATCTATATCTACAAGGTGTTGAAGCAAGTCCACCCTGACACCGGTATTTCCTCCAAGGCGATGAGCATCATGAACAGCTTCGTCAACGACATCTTCGAGCGCATCGCCGCCGAGTCCTCCCGCCTGGCCCACTACAACAAGAGGTCGACCATAACATCCCGGGAGATTCAAACTGCCGTAAGGCTTCTACTCCCTGGTGAACTCGCCAAGCACGCCGTATCTGAAGGCACCAAAGCCGTCACCAAGTACACCAGCTCCAAGTAAATTTGGACACCTCTGACTGATTAAAAAAACGGCCCTTTTCAGGGCCACCATTTTGTTTTACGTACAAACACTTTTTTATCACCTATTTGTAACTAATAGTATACTTTTTCTGAGAAAACGACATTTTAGATAACGCATTTCGTGGAATTGTAATGAAATTATTACCTGTTGTTAAAATCCATTTGAATATGTAAATATTTGACTGGAGTTGAATAGTTCGGAACCGGTTGGTTGAAACAGTTTTATGCAAATGGTCAAAGCAATTCAATCAAGTCAAATCTTTCCTCTCAACCGCTCTCGTCTCTCGAACATAACGGAATCGAATTCCATTTTCATAGTCATTCGTTTTTACTCTTCTCCAAAACTTATTTTTCCCAGTATCTCTCAATACTTGTCTACGCCGCTATATATTATACCGCATAATACAATACAAGCCTCTCGTACAATTGTACAACAAAGAATAACTAACATAAATCAATACACGATGCCTACACTAAAAAAAAATGTCTTCACGACATATTAATTCCAATCTTACAATGCAGGTCGGCAAGTGCAGATATGCCGCGATCGACACGCGTCGATCGCGATCCCCCCCTCCATTCTTTCCCGACAATTAAGGAAATCGACTTCGTTCGCGCTCTGAAAAACTGCTTGCCGAACAGCGCGTCTCCCTTTCCTCTCGCTTGCAAACGTATACTTTCAACGCACGAGGCTCTCTCTCTCCATAGCTGCATAAATCTCCATACAACGCTGAGCCTGGTAAAAAAAATCCTGGCGTCCCAGCACGCGTTCGCGCATTGCATTCAAATATCCCCCGTGCCCATGAACGCACTTTATATATTACAATCCTCTTATCTCCCGATCGAACAGTGCGCAGTAGTGCAGTCAACTTGCATTTTTCCGCTGAAATGAATAATAAAAGAAAGGATAAAAAAACAAACATAAAAAATGTAAGTTAAAAAAAAACCGTCAATTGAGAGTCTCTCGCTGTGGCTACTCGCTATATGGGCATGGCGCACGTTGTCTACACCCGGAATGCGCGCGATCGCCAAGTTCGCAGCGCATGCCTTCTCTCTTCTTGTGCCACGTCGATGTGTGCGCGGCATGTCTCTGTGTGTGCATGCTGCTGCACATCGATCCAACTTTACTTACATATATTGTATATATGCGTTTATACGCGGATCTCCCGACGATATCCGCACAGTATACGCATATAGAGAGCCAGATAGCAGTGTGTGTGTGTGTGTGGGGAAAGAGCGAGAGGAGGGAGGAGAAGCGATGGGAGGGGCTTACAGTTTACGCGACGATGCGGCTCGGTGCTAGCCGCGCGAACGCGGCGGAGGCTCTCTAGGGCGGCTGCCGATACCCCGTTAGCCGTTAGACGGCTGGCTCGATCCGGCTTGGCCGCAGTGCAGGCTATCACTATCCTGCCGCTCTCTGCGTGCAGTTGCCGCGCTCTCGCAGTGACTCCTCCTGTCGCGCTCCTCTCTGTCCCGCTCTTCGGGCTTTAGCCGTGCGCCCTCGACCGAGGGAGGCCCAGAGTGCCGAGGATGCCCGACGTCATCGAGGACGAGATCCGGCACGTGCTGGCGGGCCAGAGCACCCGGGTGGCCGACGATCTCTGCGACTACACCCTCGAGCAGCAGAACGAGAGCGCCGGTGAGTTAGCCTTTCTCTCCCTATTCCATGCAGCATCTCTCGTACATCACGCGCCGCGACTCCGGATAGGCAGACGCTTTGCTCGACGCGCTTGATTGCTCCGGTTTTTGCCCGCTTTGTTTACGTTTGCGCTGCTGCATCTCCTCTTTTTTCTTTCCTCAACGCATGGGCGGATTTCTCTCCGCAACGAGCATCTCACTGTCTCTCTCTTTCTCTCGAGATCGAGTATACAGCGAGAGAGAGAGAGAAAAGAAGCTGGGGAGAGCGGTATTTTTTTGCTTGTAGGTTATAATGTGGGTTAATTCGAGGCATCCGCGCTCGCTCGCGCGCGCGCTAAGAGAGCAAGAGAGAAGGCTTGCGCCCGCGCGCGCGCGTGGGCCTCTATAGGATAAAGATTGCTAGAAAGTAGTCCTACGGCGTTTTGCTTTTCCTCTTCGCCGCTGTATATTTATGAAAACTTATGGGATTGCCCGGCAGGGAGGGAGGGCCGGCGCACTCTCGGAAGCGCGCACACTATGATTTGCCGAGCATGAAATCGCCAAGCTGTGTTTTCACTTGGTGTATAAGCGGATAGATATGTGTCGAAGAGAGCGGCTGCTCTTTTGTGTATTCGTGAAAGAGAGAGAGAAAAATACGCGGATTCTTGATTATGCGTTGCTCTACAAGCTTTTCGATTGTATACGTTGCATCGGCGAAAACTTTGTTTTCGTTCGGAAGTCGTGCCAAGGATCGCTTGCTTTAACAACGTGCTAATTAAGTCGGCTTCGCGCGGATAACGTTGAGTTTTATTCAGCTGCGAATATTATATGCATTTATTTATCTCGGCTTCGTTTATTTACTACAAGATTTTTCTTTTAAATTACAAGATTAATTTTTACGGTGTTGCGCGTTTATTTATTAATTTTTTTTTCTTACGAATACATTCATAAAGTAGATAATTTAAAAGCCATCGTTTTATGCTGTACCTGAAAAAAATCGAAATCATTAAAATATGTAATTAAAATGAAAAGTAGACACTGTAATTTTCCATTGGTCGTCTGTTCGCAGAGGCAAATGGAATCAAGCCAGCCGTGAGCTCGTCGTACGTGCCGATCTGCCAAAAGACGGTAACGTACATAGTCGCGGCGGTGCTGATTAACGAGCACGACGAGGTGCTGATGATGCAAGAGGCCAAGCAATCGTGCTTGGGCAAATGGTACCTGCCGGCCGGCCGAGTCGAGCCCAACGAAAATCTACTGGACGCGATGAAGCGCGAGGTGCTGGAGGAAACCGGTTTGCTCATGGAGCCCAAAACCATGCTGATGGTCGAGTGCGCCAGTGGCTCTTGGTTTCGTTTCGTCATGACCGGAAGCATCATCGGCGGTAGCCTCAAGACACCTGATCAATCGAACGAGGAGTCTCTCCAGGCTTGCTGGGTCAGGGAGGTGACGAGCCTGCAGCTCAGGTCCAGCGATATCTTGACCCTCATTCAAAAAGGCAGGGATTACGTCAACAAAATCAACGGGCCTTGGCACTCGAATGTCTTACCGGTCGAGAGGGCTCGGAATAAACTGTATTTGAGATTGATCGTGTGCATCAAGAAAAAGGCAACGTAAGTTTGGATTCGTTTCATCAAATTTGTTTCGATTTTTTCTATTGCATTTTTGTTCATTTTGGGGTTTATTTTTATAGGAATCGATTGCACGTTTTGATGTCGGAAAAAACATCGCTGCACTTGCCCGTTTGCGAAATCAATCCGGGAAAAAATTTACACTCCACTCTTCACAGGTTTATGGTCGTGAGTATTTGTTTGAATCAATACTTAAATTTTCTTTTCCCGTTAAAAAAAAAAAATGTTTAATGCAAACATAAAATGTAACGTTTTAAGGAAATCTTTGGAGAAGGTATTCCACAGCACAAACCTCACGGGCTGTTATCAGTAGAGTTCAGCGGCACCGGCGAAGGAGATGGCCTTTGTTTGACACTACTCATATCATTCAGGCCTCCATTAGAAGAGGTGTCTATCAACGGAAAATACATCTGGCACGAGCTGCCGCAAACATTGGCCGACACAATAGCAACTCGTCTGCCTCGCAATATGACGATTTCCCTTAACGTGGTTCGTTAATCATATCAATTTTTCCAATTTACAACAGTTTTATCTAGTATCACAAATTTCTTCGTATTAATATTCCAAATGCCTTAAAATTATTGTATATACAAATAACAATAGTGCGATGGCCCACTCTATCCGTTTGTAAACATTTATATAGCGGTAATTTATATTTTATAGAATTTTAACGACTAATGACAAGTATTTTAATACAATGAAATATTGTAATGGATCTTTGTAGAAAGATATTTTAATAATGGTGCGAAACTGATTGGAAAATTAGATGTATATATAATCAACGAATATCAATAATAAATTGATAAGTGTTGTTATTGACAAATGACTAATGAATTTATTGCAATATTATACATCGCAAATGTACTAGGCATATCAAAGTTTGAATTAACACTACGTCAATAAGTAGTTATGACAACACCTGTAAATGTAAATTTTTTTGTAATAAATTAAAGATTATTGTTAATTTACTAGTTTAACTAGCCGACGTCGGTAGGAATCGAAGTATATCAAACCACAAAATTGTAACATTACAATTAGATTTTAAAATTGTAAATCAAAATCATTTTATTTTAAAACATTTTATTTATTATTATACTATATTTAAAAATATTCTTTATTTAATTTTTTTGTAAGCAATTTAAAGTATTTTATTATTACGTTTTCAATTGAGTGCAATTTTATAATTTTGTGTATACTGTGTGCTAATCAAATATAACTATCATGTATCATTATTTATGCACTAGTTGTATTTAAATATTTTATATTGTATTTTGTTAATAAAAATTTTTAATGCAAATGTTCATAAAGTTTCTTTATTAACGAATAAAACAAACCAGTTTCATTTTCATTTATTTATTATTACTTATAAACATAGAACAACTTCATTATAAAACAGTATAAAAATAAACTTTTTTTCCTTCCTTAAAGTACTTTGTACTCTTGACAAAAGTTAAAAAGTTTTATGTACAAAAACAAAGTTCCTACAACTATAAACGTCTACACTCTTTTATTCGTCAAAAAAGTTATTGTTAGCTATAAAAGTTATACATTGGAAAATCGCATTTCGCTCATGTTGTATCGAGCGCGCTAATAATTTATTTAATAGTCTTAATCTTCCATTTGAATATTCTGAGTTGTTTCGTTTAGGATTATTGTTCTTTTTTTGATTTATGGACTTTTCACTTCTGTGTCTTTGGTTTTCCGCATCTTTTATGACAGGTACACTACTTTTTGTTTCTTCGACAATTTGAGCCGGTTTTATTGGCTCAGTTTGGGTTTCAGATTTGGAAAGGATTTCTGTTTCCTCATTTGGTTTAGACTTCTTGATAGGCACTTCTTCAGGTGGTTCATCTGAATTAATTTTTTATTAGTAATTTTACCACTTATACAAATATTTAATTTATGTACTAAAAGTAATAGTAAAGTAATATGATAATTACCATTTTCAGAATCACTGCCATAATCTGCGACTAGACTTATATTTTTAATAGGTTCAGCATTTGATTTTTCATCAATTATTGGGTCTTCAATTACTATATTTTCTTCATCAATTATGTCAACATTACAAGTTTCTTCATTTATCACAGTATTATCACACGTTTCTGCAACTTTATCTTGTTCTGGTTCATCACATTCGACATTTTCATCCAACAAAGCTATAAATAACAAAATTTATTAAAAACAGACAAAATTAAATTTTATACTTTTTAAAAGAAAATTGTATTACTTGTGCCAGCAAAAGGTTTTAAGCCTCTATAGATTTGTTGTTTAACAGGTTCTCGATAAATTGGAGCTTGTATTTGTTTATTGCGTTTTCTTTTACGATTTTTTTTTACTTGGTCTTTTCTTGCTGGAACTCGCCGTTGTTTTTCATCGTTGCCCTTCTTGATAACTTCACCACGCTTTTCTTTTTCAAAACGCTCAGATTCTTGGATTTTCACGTTAACTGCCGTAGGATACCGTCTTAAAGTAAAAAATATTATTTAAAAAACTATTTAATTGGGAAATTCATGAATTTCTCTAAAAAATATTATTTCATTATCTCAGACACAATTAAAAAAAAAAATTTACTTTTTTCTCTCAGCTCGCCATTTCTGTATGTCCCCGTCGCTCATTACACTTTTCATTCTTTGATACAAGCCCGTCGAGTGTTGCATGCTGATATGTTTCTCGACAATCTTTGGATGCGCGGTGAATGTACAGCCGTCTATCTTACAGGTCTGATGTTCGTTCACGTGTCGTTCCAACATTTCTTCCGATTGAAATTCTCTATCGCATGTCTCACAATAAAGATTAGAGTTTGATGTCTCATTTTCTTCCGCATCGGAATCGTCGTCGTTTTCGTTGTACTCAAACTCCTTGTCGTTTTCATAGAGATGTGCCTAAAAGCAACAAAGTAAGAATCTCATAGATCTAATAAGGCTGTAAGGAAAAATGTTATATACAAGCTGCAACCCTTTAGTAAAGCTCAACTTTCCTTTGTAGCTTTCGACGTATGGTTCTTTTGTTATAGAAATTACGTTGATTTGGATTGTTATGGTGTATGTAGCTTAGGTTGTTTTGGGCTAGACATTTATTACACAAGTGTTTATTAGAAATATTAGTATGTTCAGAAAACTATGAGTACATTTTACAAAAAAATAAAATGTATTGTGTAAATATTTCTCTTTATGAATTGTTGAATGAAAGTTGAACATTATGTTTGCAAACACAAAAGGAAAAAATTAAAAAATTAAACCACAATTGACACAAATATGAATGATTTAAATTTGTTTGATTTTTTTTTACTCAATGTCAAATTACAACTAGAAGAATTTTACCTTGAAACTTAATTACAAAGAGTATTATGTATACAATTGCAATTACAGCCCAGAAAAATTATCCAATCACAAAAAATGACACAGTCATTCAAATTTGTACAAATATTTATTTTTACATTAAACAGACTTAAATACAAAATATTCCTTTAGCCATTATTAAAAATCTACAAACAATTAAATAATTTGACTAAGATCCTTATATATATATATAAAGCATAAAGTATTAAAAAAAAAATATATGACAGAACTTTTCTATTACAATGCTGAAAGCTTTGTTTAACTGTACAATAAACCAATAAATTATTTTAAACTAGGTATAATTATAAATTATGTTTTACATTTCTTTTTGTTGACTGAATGAGAACAAATTTAAAAAAAAAACCTTAGAACTGTGCTCTACTGGCCAAAGAGCAATTAAGGAGCCAATTGAATATCACTAATTTTACGTGTAAGGCCAGGTGCAGTATAGATGTCATATTATTTATTTAGAATCTCAAAATAAACACTTTGTCAAAATTTACTTGTTTAGAAAAAGTATGCATTAACTTTCTTTTCATAAATTCCAATTTATAAAAAAAAAAAAAAAAATAAGCAAAGACAATTATGGTTAACTTTAAATGTAATTATAAAAAAGTTCTTCTACTTTTTATTGATTTAATATTGTTTTAGAAATAAATGTAAGTTAATACAATTTTCATTAAGCATCCATAATTTTTCCAAACTGTTATATCTGTGTAGTAGACTATTGACAATTTCATTACGTTAATACATTCTAATGTAATATTTTCAAAGAAAGATCACTATAAAATAATTGATTACATTAATTAGTTACGTTTACTTATCTTAAGGTATTTTCAAAAAGTATAATTAATCATACATTCTAAGTCAACATAGAATCCTTGATCTATCTATAGCAGACAGTCACAGAAAAGTATGCATATCATGATTTTCCATAAATTGTGCGGCAGTTATTAATGATTTTACTGTGATCTTTAGCAACAAAAAATAATAAAAAATAAAGTAATAATCTGCCATTCGATAAGAGGTTCAATTTGAATAAACCGCTTGAATAATTTACAGAGGAGGAGCCTATGTAGCTTAAGACTGTGCCTGTTCGCTGGAAGGCTTGTTCTCCCCATTTAGCTCCGTTTGCTCTGTTTGCTCAGTTGTGTTTTCAGTTTTCTGAACACTTTCATTTTCAACAGTATGCTTTTCAGCTGTTTTCTGAGCAACCTGTAATAAAAGGAATTTTAAAAACTATTGGCTCTATTTTTAAAAAAATCATGTTTTCAAACATTGTTGCTGTATTTATTAATGTGCAATCTTATTTTTAATATTTTTCTTTTGTACTCAAGAAAAAATGCTTTAGTCTGGGGTTGAAACAGCTGGACTTAACAATTTTTCGTCTTAGAAATGCTATGGATGATTCTTTGTTAATTTTATATACATAGTTAATTGAATAAAATATAAAAGTAAAAAAACTTTGTTTATGGATATGTTATTTATAGAGATAGAAATTGTAAGATTCATACATTAAGAAGTAGTGAATTATTCAATCATGCAGAAAAAATTAATTTCAACATATCCATAAACCCTTGCATTTCAAAATAATAATTTGTTCATATTAAATATCCAAAATACCTGTTCAGGATTCTTTGCAAGATACTCATTTTTGGCATCTCTTATCATTCGAGTAACTTTGTTCCTCAAGTCTTTAAATTCTTCCCATTCTTTGGCATCTTTATTCTTCTTAGCTTTTGCATAAAGCTTATTCTTCTTCTGTATCTCACTACGTATTTCATCAGTCATCCACGGCTTTTTCATTTCAAGTTCCTGTAATGTAAGAAAAGAAATTCAAATAAAAATATATAAATAATGTAAGAAATGAGTTAACTATTGAAAGTGAGAATATAAAATTTCACAAAATTGAAAATGAACACAAAGCAAATTTTGAATAAGCTTCAAGTTTACAAAGTCATAAGGTTACAAATGATAACAGAACAATAAACACAGAATCAAAAACCTGCCTCTATTTTATTTGACTTCTTGCTGCTATTGTTGTTCTTGCCCTTGTTGTTGTTGGGGAACCTGGGTCTCATGTGAGGTAGCGCATGTGGTGGAAGCACACCTCTAGGTCCAGGTCGCATCATGGGTCCGTGGGGTAGGAGCGGCCCACCCCGAAGGGGCATAGGCGGCATCGGTGGCATGGGAGGCATAGCAGGCCTGCCGCGAGGGGGAGGAGGCCCATACATGCCCGGAGGTCCAGGCGGTATCGGCGCCATCATGGGTGGCGGTGGCGGCGGAATATGCCGGCGTCCACGAGGGTTGAACATGGGCCCGGGCGGTAGCGGAGGCACTCCCCGGGGCATGGGTGGCGGAAGGGGCACTCGGTTGAAGCGCATCATCGGCGGCGGTCGCATAGCCGCAGGCGGGACTCTAGGACCCACCATTGGACCCCGGTTCAACGGACTCATGATGGACGACGCGAGGAGATCTCACGCGGCGCCGAGTCCAGGCAGTCGCGGAACCCGGAAGAGTAGACTTTCCCGCTTCGATGCTACTTTCACCTCGGCACTGGGCTCGGCTTCCACGAGCGAGAATGGATAGCTCGAGAGAAAGAGAGTGGACAGAGACAGACTGGACTGGTAGAGCCACTGACGAGGTGCGCGAACGTCTACCTACAAAAGTTGGCGTCGAGGTTAGATTATAGCAACGACTTTAGCGTCTTGACGCCGCGAATAAATTTGCTTTAGTAAGTGCCTAGACCTTGGCGGGCCGGGTATACTTACGAGCTCGTTTTGAATAAGTAGTTTGCCACCTTGCACGAGAACGCCGATGTGATAGCTAAACTTGTCTCTTTACTGCAACAAATCCAACTGCAAGTCGAGCGCTGCTGGAAGTGGAAGCCACACTAATGGCAGTGGTCTCGGTGTTGGGGTTGGGGGAGTGTTACTTTTGAGGCCCCCACCATATGCGCACACGATTTCGCGCAGGACACCCGACACATTTAAAACGATATTGTAATTCTGAAAATAAAAACTAAAAATTTAATAAAAAATCCTTGACGAATCATTGTTAATAATTTATTAATAATTTATCGTTAAAATTACAATATTATTGTTATATCGTCGCCCTGGTAGTTGTAATTCGAAATCGGGTCTCTGCGCAAAGTGGCCCCCAACAAACGAGCACTCCCGAACAAAAACTTATCGAGGTTATCATACGGTCCACCCGCGGGCCCTGTCTAATAAACAGAGGACCCGTTATGGCCCCGATAAAGTTCTATTTAGGCTGGTGCGTGGGAGTGTAGGCCGTGGCATCCGTTTCCTGCTACATATATAAATATACTTATAATACACACATTGAGAACCATAAAAGCTCAAGCTGACGACAGCTGGATTAGGTTAGATATAATACAACGTAGGCTCCACGTATATTTGAGCGAAAAATATACTCTATCAACACACTTTGCATAATGCAAAGTGTAAACAATAATAGTGCATTCTCAAGCATTTTTTAATGTTAACAAATAACGCATAAGTTAAGCCATAATCTTGTGAATCAAAAATGAAGTGTCATATAATATTAGTCGTTTTTACTATTTTATTAAGTGCTACAAAATACGTTTCTTCTGAAGAGGCATTTAAGAAACCTCGTGTTTTAATAAGTATTTTAGCAAGAAACAAAGCACATACACTACCTTATGTTCTAAGCTACTTAGAAAATCTTGATTATCCCAAAAGCAGAATTGCATTGTGGTGAGTTAATTTGTTAATTTACATTGTTATTTGTAATACTTGCATTCACTAATAAGCCATACTATTTAATAGGATTTACAGTGATAATAATATTGATAACACTGTGGAAGTGTTAGACACATGGTTAAAGGATCAAGAAAAACTTTATTTTTCTGTTTACTCCCATTTGGATGAGAAAACTCATGGACTTAAAAATGAAGATGGTATTGCTGATTGGTCGCCTTCTCGTTTTGAACATATAATAAAGCTTAGGGAAGAAGCATTGGAATATGGTAAAAAAATTTGGGCTGACTATATTTTTGTAAGTATTTCAAGTTTTTACAATTGTCACAGACAATCATTTATCATAATACACAACTTACTATATCTAATTAATTTATTGACTATACAGATGTTAGATGCTGATGCTTTTTTAACAAATTCAAAAGTACTAGATTTATTGATATCAAAAAATAAAACTGTTGTTGCACCCTTGCTAAAATCGGATGGAATGTATAGTAATTTTTGGGCTGGAATGACTTATGATTATTATTACAAAAGAACAGATGAATATGAACCAATTTTATTGAAAAAAGAAGTAGGATGTTTTGATGTACCTATGATACACAGTGCAGTATTAATTGATCTTAGAACAAAAATTAGTGATTCTTTAACTTATAATTCCTACAAACTTGAAAATTATGATGGACCAAGAGATGATATCATTACTTTTGCACTTAGTGCAAAGTATAATGGTAAGAGTACACTGTAAGTTTTAACTAATTAGAAATAGATTTTTAAAACTTTTATATTATACAGGGGTTCAGTTGTATGTTTGTAATGATAAAGATTATGGATTTATTACTGTTCCATTGGAAACTAATGATTCACTTGATCAAGATTATCAACAAACTATCAATATTAAGCTTGCAATATTGGCTACAGGTAATTTTCTAAAAAAAGTTGTAAAATAAAAAATTCATATTTTATGATAATTATTTGTTATAACAGGTGATGATAAACTAATAAAAGTATCAAAGCCTTTAAAAGGTTTTGTTAAATATCCTCAAAAAGATACTCTAGGGCTTGATAATGTGTACATGATTAATCTTTTGAGAAGACCAGAGCGCAGAAAAAGAATGCAAGCTTGCTTTAATGAACTTGGCATTCATGCAGAAATTATTGATGCAGTTGATGGCAGGTAATTTTAAAAGTCTAAATTTTTATAGTAAAATAAATACATTTCGATTTATTATTTCAATTATTTTTTATTTAAATAATTGTGTTTTCAGAACTTTAAACAATAGCATTTTAAATGATTGGAATATAAAAATGATGCCAGGATATAAGGACCCATACCATGACAGGTACATTATTATTTTTTTTATGCAATAGATATGAAATAATATTTTATAAAATTTTTTTAACTGTTAAATTATAGGCCAATAACTATGGGAGAAGTAGGATGTTTTTTGAGCCATTATATTGTTTGGAACAGGGTAAATATTGAATTTCTTATTTAATATTTTTAATTTTAGTTACTAATACAATTTTATGTATAGATTGTTGAAGATAATCACAAACATGCTGTAGTTCTGGAAGATGATGTACAGTTTGAGCCATATTTTAAAAATAAAATAAAGTTCATTTTAAAAGAACTTGATGATTTAAAAATAGACTGGGACCTTGTGTAAGTTGTTTAAATTTGTGTTTCATACATATTTGTTGAACTCACTACTAATATTTTTGTCTATTGACTACAGATACTTGGGAAGAAAACGGATGCAAAAAGACGGAGAAAAATGGGTTCAAAATTCGCGATATTTAGTTCATGCAGGATACAGTTATTGGACTATTGGTTACATGTTGTCAGCTAGAGGTGCAAGAAAATTAATCAATTCCAAGCCATTGGAAAATTTAATTCCTGTTGATGAATATTTGCCTATAATGTATGATGTACATCCAAGGTAATCTATTAAATTCAAGCATCTTTTGTTGATTTATGTTTTCATATTAATTAAAAAAAAAAATCGTTTTCAGGGAAGAGTGGAAGAAATATTTCAAAATTCGAAATTTAGTTACTCTATCAGCGGAGCCGCTCGTTTTATTTCCTACTCACTATACTGGAGACAGTGGGTACATAAGTGATACTGAAAATTCCAATTTAACGACGAAAGATTTGTCAGATAATCCGATAAAACGCGAAGAACTTTAAATTTTGGACCACAAATCAAAATTACAAAGTACAAAAATGAACAATTTTGAAGAGTATACAGACTGATGAGGGAATTTCAATAATCATGACATTTTATTTCATGAGTTTGTAGGTGCCATAAGAAACGTTATAAGTTTTAAAATTATATACGGTCAGTTAAATTTTTTAGATTATAAGATCTCATATTAAAATGATACATTTATTTTTGCTTGCGACTAAAGCGACGTTTTTTTTTAAAAAAAATTTAAATGAGTTGACATAATTATATACGAACCAAAGATAAAAGGCTATCAGATAGTCTATGTATATAACATTTTTTACAATGTTTACAAACGTTTGTTACTAACAAATCGCTTATAAAGTTTGTTTTTATAAAAATTTTTACAAAGCACTAAAATATATAGAATTGAAATTAAATGAATTAAGCATTGAAATTTCTGCAACCCCTCATTAATCTTCGCAAGTCTTCGTATCGGAGCTTCAGCGTCAGAAGCGCGCAAACTCCCTGAGAATTGGAGCCTAAGGCCGCATCGCAAGAATATAAGCAGGTGCTCTCTACTCGCTAATCTTGGGGCGCATGTGTTGCAAGGGAAGCATAATAGGAGAGGGGAATATCTGTTAAATCGCGCGGTAGCGAGTGGGGTGGGTCGAAGGGGAGGGGGATCCAAACTTCAGCTGGTTAATCGCTCCGGCTGACGTCTACAGCCGCGCCGCCCACTGGTGCGCCTCTATACTCCAATGCCGCCCCCTCGCTACTCCTTCTTCTACCTGGCAGCTGCTGCTCCTGATCAATTTTCGTGCGAGAGCGCGAGGTGTGTTTTATCGAACGTCGCGGCAAGCTCGCGGCGGGCGCAAACGTCACGCCGCACACGCAGTCGCGCTCGCGCCAGTGGCAGCAGCAGCAGCAGCCTCCACTCCTCTCGTCAATCCCGCCGCAGTAGACTTCTCGCCGCCGCTCCAGCCCTGGAGAAATGCGGCTCGGCGACAGGCCCGACCTTGCGCCTTTTTAGGCGCAATAACAGACGACCAGAGAGAGAGAGAGAGAGCCTCCTTCTCCATCACTCTCCGAATAAGAACGCGTCAACTCGCCGGAATTATTGTTCTCTCGTTTTGGAGCATAGTCATAAGTAACAAGTTCAAGCTAAGCTTACTCATATATACAGTGGCTGCAGTGAGAGAGAAAGAGAGAGAGTAAGCAACACTGCAGTTGGCAAAGTATATGTGAAGTATAGCGCGCGCGCAAGGAAGGAAAGTCATAGTGTAGCCAGTGGCGGCGAAGTCGAGGCGGCCACTATAGAGCGCGTCGCGGCGACACGCAGGAGGGACGAAGCAACAAATTGCACGGCGTGATTCATATAGCTCCGTACGCCGCGGCGTGTCTCTGCAGCCGGCGCACATACCTTATACACGCACACTTGCTTTCCAAGTCGGATCTTTTTTTCTCTCTCTCGCGCTCACTCGTGGCTTTTGCGGTTGTTGCTGTGTTTCATACACAGCCGCCGCAGGAAAATCGGAGCAAGGCTGGGCCTGCGAGAGGATTGACGCGCAGAAGAAGCGGAGCAGAGTGAGAGAGAGAGAGAGAGAGAACGCTGCTGGCGAGGAGGTGCGAGGAATTGGGGATGAGGCCAAGGAGAGCTGGAGCAAGCAGCTGGCTCGCGGCGTCCAGTGCCCAGGAGGTAGGCGTTCGCCGAACGGGCTGCTAGGCTGTTGACGAAAGGAGAGAGAGTGAGAGGCAGAGGAAGCTGTATCTCGCGCGCGTGCTGGCAGGCGGGCGAGCGGAGGAGGAGGGTCGGCTGTAAGTATAAGCCAGGAGGAGCCTACAGCAGTCTAGCATATTAGAAGCGGTGCATGCATATTAGCGCTCGAGAGGGAGAGCCGCAGGTGGGAAGGAGGTGGAGGAGTCCCTGGTCATCTGCTGCCTGCAAATGCCGCTCTACCTGAGGCCAGTGCCTCCAGCCCAGCTTCAGCGCTATCGCATCATCAGCGGGACGAGCAGCAGCATGGACGAGGATCTGACCGAGGCGCAGGACCTCTCGGTCGTCGACGTCTACGACATCGCCTCGGAGATCGGCAAGGAGTGCGAGAAGCTCATCGACTCCTACGGCGCCGACTCCATCTCGAATCTCATGCCCAAGGTCATCAGCGCACTCGAGCTCCTCGAGAATCTCGCGACGAAGAACGAGCGCGAGAACACCGCCGTGCAGGAGCTCAGGGCCAAGGTGGCACAGCTCGAGAGCGACAAGATTGGAAAAGCGGAGGACAGGCTGCGCTTTGAAAAGGTAGCTAGCATCTATATTCCCATGCTTTTGCATTATACATTTAAAAATGAATAAAGGATATCATTGAGACGTTGGCGTTGATTACTTTAGGAACTCGAGCAAATCGAAGAACACTGGAGGCAGGAATCTCGGGACTTGTTGGAAATGGTGACGAAACTCCAGGAGGAGAATCGACGATTAGCCGCTGCCGTACAGGAGACGCGGAGCGACAGCGAAGACAGCGGTAAACAAAGTACTATCAATTTTCATCAAAGCTCTTGTCCGTCCACTCTGTAATAAGAGCCGTGTGACAATCACGTCAATCAATAGATCACAAGAAAGAAAAATAAATAATTCAAACGCGAGCGTCAATAATTCCCTCCAAGCTTTATTGCTCGCGTCTGTTTTTATATTGCCCTCTCGCTGCTCTAATCAATGATTTAAAAATGCTTTACAGCTTTTCCAACGAGCCAGGAAGTCGATATTGCGGTGCTACAGCGTCTCAGGACGATGATCGACAAGCAAAGGGAACAAATTCGAAATCGCGACAGGGAGCTGTCGCAAAAGAGCACGGAAATTGATAATGTAAGTGAGAACCAATTCGCTTTGAAATTCGATGCAATAAAAAAAAGGCAATAAAATTCAATGTTTTGGAAATCAGCTGACCAACCAGGTGGACAAATTGACCGTTGTAAGCAGAGAACTGAAGCGGAAGCAGAGGCAAGCTCAAATGCAAGCTCGCGGCCTGGTGGAGGAGCGAGCCGACTTTTTGGCCCAGCTACAGGATCAAAATCGCGAACTCATTAATTTGCGCGCGAGACTGGGACTCGCGCGCAAAGAGAATGAGGATCTATCGAAATCCCAGCCCAGCACGGACCTCACAAATAAAGCCGTCTACGATCTCGATGATCCCGATCGGCCAAGATTTACAACTGCTGAGCTCAAAGAAATTCTGCACGAAAGAAACGAACTGAAGGCCAGGGTCTCCGATTTGGAGGACGAACTTGAAATGTATCGTCCCAAAGCAGAACCGTAAGCATTAGTTTTAGCTTTTCTAATATTTACCTACGATATCGGCGTTTTATTTCTTTTTATTAAAATTCGTTAATGTTATTTTTAGGAAAGAGGATGATAGAGATGCCCCGGTACAGGGGCCGTTGCCATACGAACCCGACGACGCTCCTTGGAAAAAATCGTCTGAATCTGGAATACGTAAATTGTATGTCGTTTTTTCAACAATTTTTATTAGCGCGTTATTAAACTCGGCTATTTTTAATGTACCGAAATTTGTAGTTTCAGAAAAATATTTTCCGAGACAAGCAGCAGTTTTTTGGGTGGCAGCAGTCCACGTCGAAGTCTTTCTAGTCTGTCGAAAATGGCTCTTTCTGGAAACGGTAGCGAATCCGCAATTTAATCCGTCAACGAGACAAGGAATATTTTAAAATGCCAAATGAATTAGACAACTGAATATCTCAGAAGGTTTCCATTAAAAGCAAACAAATTAAAAAGGTTTTAAAAGTGATCGTACAATTTAATGAAAAAAAAAAATGTAATGTAATACAATAGCTACGTTTGACGTTACGTTTCAAACTCAACTCGTGTCTACTGCTTACACCAGTTGCAGTTTATAGTTGTTTACATCTACGTAGCATTATTAGCAGATCTATTTCATATTTCAAATATGTATTTTATACAATATATTTATTTCGCGAAGTTGTTATCTAAAATATCATGTTAAAAAAGTTGTCTCTATATATAAATTATTTGAATTGATGCAAAATTAAAACGAGTTTTATTTTGAATCTAAATTGTTAACTTTTTAACGTGAGTAAATATAAATTTTCTTCATTATTTAAATATCGTTTTTTAATAAAGCATTAACATTTTTGCTTACAAGTTATTTTAGTTACAATTTATTTTCATTTGAATATGATTAATAAGCCAATCTTGTTATAATTAGTGCTTACTAATGGTTACATTTAATAAATACCACGCTTTTTTTATAAGATTATAAGAAAATTTTAGTAAAATAAAAATTAAGGATAAAAATCACCGATATTCCGTTTAAAAAAATGGCAGCACTTTTATTTGAATGGCTTATTTTTGAATATTTCATAAGTTCATTATTGTTTACATTGATTCCGTTTTAAAACTGTATACAAAATCCAACATTACAATATTAAATGTTTTAATAAGTTGTAAAAAGTGTAATTATTAATTTTCAGCAATTCAATGTTTACATACAGTTGCACCGATTTACTTCTTCTGATGAAGTATTTCTTCCGTTTTTTATTCTTCCAA
Organism: Anagyrus pseudococci; assembly: GCA_030522585.1. Taxonomy (NCBI): domain Eukaryota; kingdom Metazoa; phylum Arthropoda; class Insecta; order Hymenoptera; family Encyrtidae; genus Anagyrus; species Anagyrus pseudococci. The sequence continues at coordinate 123,958 of JAPYYQ010000036.1, read as the reverse complement.
GAAGAAGTACTGACCAGCATGCTTCTGTTCCACATCCTATTTTCAATGAAAAGAAAATTTAGATATGAATAAAAATCAGTAAAGTTTAAAAAAAATATATCAAAAATGTTTACTTGTGCATAATTACCTTAACAGATTGTAATTTGTTTATTCGAGGTCTAAAGTTGTTTGGATCTCGTCTAAACGTAATGCCCAATAGTTCTAAGAACCGGTTCATACCATTTAAAAGAGATTGAGGACTGTGTGCAACAGTTTCCACTGAAGGTATACCCGAAAATACAATAACACGATCGGCTAAGTAAGTCGCCATAATGAAATCGTGCTCTACCACAAAGCCAGTTTTCTTAGCGTGTAAAATGAATCTAAAATTTGAAATTATTATAAAAAAAAACGTTTTTATTAATTTAAAAAATAGTTTTACCTTTTAATGACTTTGGCTGCAACTAAACGCTGCTCAGAGTCTAAGTAAGCCGACGGCTCATCAATTAAATAAACATCTGCTACTTTTCCTAAACAAAGTGCTAATGCCACACGTTGCAATTCACCTCCAGATAAGTTTTGAACTTCTTGATCGATAATATCATCGATCTTCAGAGGTTTCATCACATCAGTAATGAATTGTGGGTGAATATAAGCATCGCGAATTTTTTCATGTAGCAAATGTCTAACTAAACCTTGAGATTTTGGACTAATCTTTTGAGGCTTGTAACTAATATACAATTGTGGTATGTTACCTAAAATTAATTTCAAATTTTATATAAATATATTTAGCATTGAAATATAATTTTTTATAAAACAAAATTTATTTACCTGATCCATCATCGGGAGGTAAATTACCAGCTAACATTCTGATAAAGGTAGTTTTTCCTGTACCATTTTCCCCTAACAATACTAAAATTTCAGAGTCAGTAAACTGTCCCTTCTCTACTTCCAAAGTAAAGGAACCCATAGTTTTTTTCATTGCTGGATATTCATAATGACTCATTCTCTTAACTTCCTCCTCTGTAGCACTTTCTGCTACTTTAAATATCAAAGATTCTTCACGAAAACGTAAGTTTTCTGTGGGAACAAAACCGTCAAGGAATATATTGATACCTTCTCTAACAGAGAAAGGCATAGTAACAACTCCATAAGCACCAGGTACTCCATACAAGCAACAAATGAAATCAGATAAATAATCAAGCACAGAAAGATCGTGTTCAACTACTATGATAAATCTGAAATAAAAAAAGAAATTATTTATTTATTAAATTTTAATCAATACTGAAATATGAATGTATTCATGAAAAAACCTACTTATCAGGGTGAATAAGTGATCTAATTGTAAGAGCAGCATTTAAACGTTGTTTAACATCAAGATATGATGATGGTTCATCAAACATAAAAATATGTCCATCTTGAATGCATACCATAGCACAAGCAAATCTCTGAAGTTCTCCTCCAGACAATGCTTCTATACTTCTCTCTTTCAACTGTGTCAAGTCTGTAATAATAAATTCCAATAAAGACAATGAATAATTAGTTTTGGTTTGTTTAGGTAAAATTGATTTTCAAATTGCTAACCAAGCATTTCACAGATTCTCTGTTGATTATTTATTTCATCCTTCTTATCCAATAGTTGTTGAACAGTTCCTTTTACTGCTTTTGGAATTTGATCGACATATTGTGGCTTAATTAAAGCTTTCAAATCATCTTCTAAGATTTTAGTAAAGTAATTTTGCAATTCACTACCCCTAAAGTGACTAAGAATTTCAGTCCAATCTGGGGGATCCTGAAATATGGTTGAAAAGTAATAGTTTAGAAAAATATCTAACAAAAATAAAACTAATATAATTTTAAGAAAAGCATTTTACATACAGTAAATCTTCCTAAATTGGGCTTCTGTTTTCCAGCTAAAATTTTCAAAGCAGTTGATTTACCTATACCATTAGTTCCTACAAGACCTAAAACTTCTCCAGGACGTGGAATTGGAAGTCTATGGAGCTTGAAGGAATTTTTGGAGTAACGATGTGTAGTTTCCTTTTCTAAATTACTTGGCAAATTGATAATTGATATTGCTTCAAATGGACATTTCTGGAAAAAATTTCAAATTACAAAACAGTGAAAAATTGAAATAGTATTAAAAGACAAGAAATTATAAATACCTTGACACAAATACCACAACCAATACACAATTCTTCAGATATAGAAGCTATTTTACTATTTGGAGTAACTTCTATACAGAGTTTTCCCATTCGCACCACTGGACAAGATCTTTTGCACTCCTGCCTGCATCTTTTAGGTTTACACTTATCTGTGTTAACAATAGCTATTCTAGTTAAACGATCAGTTTCTTCTGTTGCACGTTTTGGTGGCATCTTGACGGTTGACTTCTACAATTCCTAGATTAAAAAAAAAACTCCATTAATAAAATTTAATCAGTAAAATTTGAAAAACTAATGAAAATTTAAAATTTATATATTTTTGCAATAACAAATCCATAATTTCAATTGTACTTTATATTATAATAAAATTCACAGTTGAAAAATTGTGCAATCACGAAACAATATGGTAATAAATTTTCAATCTGTTACATCTGGCTACTTTCTCCAAAACCTCGGCAATTCTAACCTAACTCTTTGCCAACGGAAAATATTAATGTAAACGCCAACGAATCCAGCCGGTCTAATGTTTAATCGTCAATGCAAAAATTCAACTGTCGCAAGACAGATAAACAGCTGGTTTTTTAAAAAAAAAACTGTCCATTAAAATCGACTCACTTGTCATATGAAGAAAACGTGGTTGCTTCTCTCGTTGGGAGTGCGCGCGACCTCGCTGCTGTCGGCGGTCGGCGACCGTCGTCCGTGTGCCGCGGTAACACGGACGGACGCAACTCTCACAAGTACCGTTGTTGTATACATGCACCGGTGCCTCTCATAATAGCACAGTCCTTTCGACTCTAAATTTATTTTTAAGGCAATGGATAATATCCAAAAAGAGTTTTAATTTTTCCAACAAATCTATTTCGTTATTATTATTTTTACAAATATTTATAACATTTTTACAACCGTATTACTTTTCACATAGCGTAAAGTACGATATAAACTGTATAATACCTATACCAAGTATTTTACTACAGAGCTGAAGTAAAAAGTAAAGCCTCCATGCACAGAAGTGCTCTCTCCACTTTGCGAAAGGAGTTTGTCTTTTTTATTAATTATTAATAAAATTCTTCTGCACCTAAAACATAGTATTTCTCCGTTGGAAAAATCAGTATATCGAATTTCAGATCGTACAAAAGTGTTTTCCTCATGTTTCATAAGTACACTTTTTAGTCGACAGCAAATCTTATGCTGCGATATGTTTCACGAAACGAGTTATCCAAAACATTTTCCAACGTGTGCAGTGTGTCTTTCGCAATTTTGCGCGCGAGATTTTAAAAATTGAAACAGCTCAAGACATATCCACCTGAGAAAGTAATCGGAGTCACATTCGTGTGATATGGGCTCGGTGAGTATCCATACTTGATATTAATTCGAAAAATTTCAACTCGCAAGTAATTTCTTAAAAATATTATTTTGAACGCTTCGATGCGTATTTATCCGCCTAGTCAACGCGCCATCTCTAGAAAATGAATTATTATTCTTGATAATTGGTATTCCAAGTATGGGTGGGTAAGGTGTAGAAAAAAGGGAGGGGGAGGGCAGAGGTAGACGTTCAAAGCTTGAGCTCCGATTACTCCGAAATCAGTCGTTATCCCGTAGCTGTTGCGGCCGGCGCTTAGATCAGCCTTAGCCAAAATTTGCTGGGCTGCGGGAGGCCTTGAACCTCGCTCCTTTCGTCGAAATCTGCGATTCGAAGGTACACAAAATATTCGGGCTAAAATATTATTCCGCGGCCATTTAGTTTGTTCCAAACACTTGTATTATAATTATTCGTTCCAATGAAATGTTTTTTTTTGTTTTCTTCGCGAAAATTTCATAACTTTATCTTTTCATTTCGTTTGACTGTTTCAGCTCAGAGCACCACCGCCTTTTACAAAATACCTTTTCTCCTCGCGCGTTTTAGTGTATTAAAATACATATCGTGATAATTAATTTATTTATTAAAAAAAAGAAATTTAATTCATTTTTGTTTCTTTTCCTTCGTGTTTGTCATTGTTATATATTTATTAAAAAAAAAACATTTGGTAACGTTGATCGTTTATTGTTCGTTATTATTAATTAATTGTTGAGTATACGATCGGTATATATTTCAAGCGGTCGTTGTCGATTATACTTGTATAGACAAAAACACGCGTAATCCGAGGAGAAAGGTACAATAATAAAGGAAGCTCGAAAGGAAAAAAAAAACAAAGCCGAAAAAGGGATCACAGTGCTGCAATTAAATGCTGGAGTCACGCAAAGGTAGCATGTTCGTCGTGTGCGTGACCGTGGGCCTGGTCCTGCTGGCCTCCAAGTACCGCGATGACGTACTTCGGAGCGTCAGCCAGATCTGCCACGGAATCAGCGGGCGACGGGCTCGCAGACGGGAAAGCAAGCAGCAGCACAAGGACGCGCTCGCGGTAGTTGCTGGAAAAAACGGCATTCCGCCGAGGCTCGTCTCGCCGAAAAGTGTCATTCTAGCCGATTCCCCGGAGCAGTGCGATTACGCTGTTCAACGTATTCGCCGGTAAGAGAGACACGGCCGGTTTTATTAGCCCACTGGGTTTTGTTTGTAAACAATCCACGCAGGGCCTTTTATTTAGTTCAGAGCGATTGCTCGACTTTATCTTTGACTTTGACCGAGTTATTGTCTTCTGGTTATTCACCTCTTTTGCATTAGTTGTGTAATCAAATCGTATACCAAAATCATCGAAAATTGGCGAATAACGGTCGAAAAATGTTTCATACTTGCCCCTTAAATATTTTGCGTTTTATATCCTTAATTTTTCATTTCATCATTTTGTCTTTCTCTGTTTTGTTGCACGCACAGTGACTTGGCTGATGGTGTTCTGGGATTCGATTGCGAATGGGTAAACGAAGGTCCGGTTTCCTTACTTCAACTGGCAACTCGCAATGGACTTTGCGCGTTGTTTCGCCTGGGTAAAATCGGACATGTGCCTACTGGTCTCAAAGTAAATATCATACTTTCTATGTACCCTCGTGTTTATATTACAATGAATCCTCTATTTTCGAAAAAAATTATTCAAAATTATTGAAAAACTAAAAATTAAAATCTTAAAATAATGATATGAGTATTAATAATTGTCTTTTTTTTTTTCAAAACAAAATAAATTATTATTAAAACTTGAATAAATTTGCAGGAGCTGCTGAAAAGCCAAGAGGTACTGAAAGTGGGCGTCGGACCAGAGGAGGACGCCCGCCGAATCGCCAAAGATTACAGTTGTCAAGTTTTTGGTACCGTTGACTTGCGCACATTGGCAAGTCGCTTATCGTTACCATGTCCAAGGAGCTTGGCAGCTCTTTGCGTGCAGTATCTGGGGGTTGAGATCGACAAGACCGCGGAGGTGAGATGCGGCGACTGGAACGCCGATTCCCTCACCGACGAGCAGATCACTTACGCGTCTACCGATGCCTACGTTTCTGTTCTCATCTACCAACAGGTAAAGCTTTTCATTATTTATATTTTTCTATCGGCATATTTAATTTCCTTTATCGACTTTGACTAAAACAAAGTATTTTTTCTACTTTTTAGATACTGCTCAAGACCAGGCAAAATCGCAATCTCTGGGAAAGTATCGTTTCTTTTATAAAAAGAAAACTGCACAAAATTTGTAAAGACAAGGAATATTTCGATTTGCCGAACGGCGTAATCGATGCGAGGTAAACAAAGTTCTTAAGTAACACTTCGCTACAAATGTTATATTTTTAAAAAATCTTCGCCTAATTATCGTTAAAAAAAATCCCGCAGGTTCAAGGCTTTGAACGACCAAACACCAAATAGAAGTGATATTAATGTCAATAATAATATTGGTCAAATATCCAGCAAAAGTTGCAGTACACCCAATAAAAATAGTATACCCGCGAGAAATAGACCGTTATACCACAATTGTTATCTACAAGCACCCGATGGTGAAACCCTGTGCACGTGTGACAAGAGAAAAGCTGAATGGTACGTCTCCAAGGAGCTGGGTGAAATTGTTCAAGAGGACCCCTTAACAGTACGTTTGAAATTCGAGCCTTCTGGACGTGCTTTAGGAGAGGTCGGAAAATATTATACCCAAGTTAAACTTAATCAGTGTGTAGTCTGCGGTTCGTCTGATAAATTCATTAGGAAAAACGTCGTTCCTAGAGAATACCGCAAGTATTTTCCTCGTTAGTATCTTATGATTTTTTTCTCAATAACTAATAAGAAAATTAAGCGTATGGCAAAATTAAAAATTTTCTATCTGTTCTAGTTGTCATGAAATCACATCAGTCGCATGACGTATTGTTGCTGTGCCCGGGTTGTCACCAAGAAAGCAATTGTCACGATTTAAAGTTGAGGAGAGAATTGGCAAGGATATGCGATGCGCCTTTGACTGGACCGATCTCGGCGCAAAGAAACGAAAAAATTCCTCAGAACTTGAAAATTTTACATTCGGCTGTTAGAGTTTTGAGAGATCAAACACCGGTACCACCGGAAAGAAGAAAAGAACTGGAAATGTACATTTTAAAATTTACAAATCAACAAAGCATAACGCCGGAGTTGCTAGATGTTTTACACGAACAGTTCCGGGCAAAGGGAACGTGTAAAAACAATTTTCAAGATCGAAACAGGAAAAACACGTCGCCACCTCCTGTAAAATGCCAACCACATGGCCTTAAGGTACATCTATACTTATTATATTTTGCTTTACGTTATTTACATTATGGTTTTATAAAAAATCTTCGTATTTTAGGTTGTTCAATATTTCCAAAATAGAGATAGTGGTTTAGTTGGACTAGAAAAAATATGGAGAGAACATTTTCTTGATACCATGAAACCAAAATATTTGCCAGAATTGTGGTCTGTTTCTCACAATCAACAACGTTTAAATATTCGTCAAACACAAAACAGGATAGAACCGCAAGATGCAAGATTAGCTGGATTAAACAGTTAGAAATATTAAGTTTAATTTATTTTTTATTAAAATAAAGTACTTGTATAAGAGCAAGTATTCATTTATGAAAGACTGTACAATTTTCAATTTATATTTATTGACCAATAAATTTAAATTCACTTACTATTTTTTTCAACTTAAACAGTGCATTTGCTTTTTATTCTTTTCTTTATGACATATAATTGTTTTAATATTAACAAGAATTATACTTTTTAGACCTATTATCCAAAAGTAATAAAATGATTTATTAACACTAACTTGCTTTGCAAAAGTATGTACAAGAGGTTGTTTTAAAAATTTACAAATTGAGACTAGATCAAATTGAGCTACTATGGAGTTGCCGATGAGCTGGCTTGCGAGCTTCCTGACTTTGGAGGTGGAGCAGCCTGTGTATCCTTCAATTCCTCATCTATACGTTCCTTGGCTCTAAACACTTTAGACTGTATATAAAAAGAGCCTCCTTTAGACCTATCATTCGCCTCCATAAGATATTTGTAGCTGCGCTCAATCTGTTCAGTTTGATCCGGTTTATCTGCATTCAAAATTTTCAATGCCTCGTCCAGTGTTATACCTGTCTTAGTGTTAGCAGCGACTCTTTGAGATCCTTGCTGACCACCACCGGCTCGGCGTGCTGCTTCCTGACTCGCGGCAATCTCTTGTCGAAGAGCCTTGGTGAAAGCTCTGCCTATCATTTGCGTGCCCAGCACGATGATTTGTGCCAGGTACTTGGCCATCTTCTTACCGATGCACTCGCGACCTGAATCCAAAAAGAATTGTCTTAAAAATCGTGTAAATCAAACAAACGCAACTTTAGCCAAACTATTGTAATCCTAACCTCGCTTCGTCAAGCGATATTAAAGCAAGTCGTGCTATAGATGCTCTACCATTAACTAATTTTTCCGTCAGTTCGTACGACCGATTGTCCACGTGACAACGCATTATTACAATCTACTACTGTAAGTCATGGTGAGCTTTATCAACAAAACTTACTATTTTTTCTCGGAGTGCATGTGAAAATGCGCACAGCGCACACCACCGCGTGAAGTGAAGATGATCAAGCGAATGACTTTTGTGTCTGCTACGCCCAGCAGCCGGTAGAGTGCTTTTCCCTCCCCCGCCCCCCGTCCCCGTCTCTCCGCCGCCCCTTCCTTGCGCGCGCCAGGCCGCCAGCCAAAACAGTGTACCACTCTCCCGCCTTGCGTGCCGGCCGTCCTGGGCTCGCCGGCCCGCCTCCGCACTAGCTCTGCAGCTTCCCTAGGAGCTCTACTACTGGCTAGTCTGGGACTAGTTCGTCTTCCGATCCACAGTGTGTAGCCTCCGACCAAACAACGTGCACCCAATACCTTAAGCGTGAGTATGTAAACATGTTGTCGTACTCCACGTTACTTTGCCTCGACTGTTTTTCAACAACGCAGATATAACAAGTTGCACTTTAACATTCTTTTTTTAAATACACTAAAAGTTGAAAGTAAAGTTTATTACTTTTTATGAGCTCCAGGACAAACTTGACTACATATCTCTATCATTGCTTATACTTACAACAGTTTAAAAAGTATTTACTAAAAAAATGGTTTTTTTACATTTTCAAAAATAACCTTTTATTTCAAAAGCATGCATGATTGTCTGATTATATCACCAGTATTAAAAATTATGTATTTATGTTCTTAATTATATTTATATCTTTTAGGTCATGTCAAACGATGAACTTGATGATTATGAAGAAAGGTATACTTTAAGGAGCTATGCAGATCTTTTAAAAGAGAGACATGATGTAGAATTTGAAACTTTAACTACTAAGGATCAGGTAAAAATAACAGATTCAATAACAAGAAAATGAAATATTGTATTACATTGAAAATAACTTTAATTTTTTTTAGAAAGAAGTAGAGAAAAGTGTGCTTCAACTGTATAAACTTAATAAGGAGCCTAAACTGAATAAATATATACACATTAATTTTTTAAGAAAATCTCTAACTCATTTGTCTCAAAATTATGAGGTATGTTTTATAACTTTATATTTTTATACAAGTATTTGTTATAGTTATTATACAATTTATTTTTTTTTTATAGTGTTTGGATTCTAGTAGGCCATGGCTACTTTACTGGATTTTACATTCACTCCAAATTTTAGGAGTAAGATTAGAGGATGAAGATTATTCAAAAGTAGTAGGTTTTTTAAAAAAATGTCAAGATCCTAAAGGAGGTTTTGGAGGAGGCCCAGGTCAATTACCTCATTTGGCATCCACATATGCTGCAGTTTCTGCACTATGTATTATTGGCACAAAAGAAGCTTATACTGCAATTGACAGGTAAATATTCTTTCCAATGTAAGTCTTACAAATTTTTATAATTTATAGTAAGCCAATATTTGTACTTTTAGAAAAGGACTTTATAGTTTTCTAAAATCCTTACGTAATGCTGATGGAAGTTTTTGTGTTCATGTTAATGGAGAGGTAGATATAAGAGGAGTATATTGCTCTTTAGTTGTAGCAAAACTGACAAACGTGTACACTCCTGAGCTGTATAAAGACACAGAAAAATGGATAGCAAGGTGTCAAACTTGGGAAGGTGGATTCAGTGGTTGTCCAGGCATGGAAGCACATGGGGGCTATGCCTACTGTGGTTTAGCCTCACTTGTTCTGTTAGGAAAAACTGATGTTTTTAATTTATCAGCTTTTCTAGTAAGATTTAATTTTATTTATTTTCATCTCTTTATCATAATTTTTCCTAACTACAATTACTTATTAATAATTTGTAGCGATGGATAGTCAACAGGCAAATGAGCTTAGAAGGAGGTTTTCAAGGACGTACAAATAAATTAGTTGATGCATGTTACTCCTTTTGGCAAGGTGGATCATTTCCTTTGATACATACACTTCTAGCAAAAGAAAAAAGTATCATCCTAGATCGGTGGTTATTTGATCAAGAAGCATTACAAGAATATTTATTAATTTGTTGTCAATACCCACATGGAGGACTAGTAGATAAACCTGAGAAGTAAGAAATTAATTATAAGTAGTTTGTTTAATTTATTATCTTTTAATTTATTGATTAATTATAATTGGTTTTCAATTAAATTTTTTTTAGAGTTGCTGACGTCTATCATACATGTTATGGTTTTAGTGGACTTTCTGTGGCACAAAATTCTCCTAGGCCAGTAATAATTGGGCCACAACACATTAACTCTGTGAAAATGGTCAATCCTGTCTACAATTTAGTTATTTCAACAGCTGTTGAAGCTACAAATTATTTTTCAACTCTCTCACTACCTGAGTAAAAATAGATTTTTACATTTTTTACAAACTGCAATAGAATAGCAAAAAAATCAACGATCTGTGTCTTACATTGTTTTCAATTTACAATTTTAAGATAAATCTAATATTACTATATATATTTAAAAAAAACTGATATTGATGAATTTTATGTGTAAATTTTTACCTAGATTGAACGAAATACGTGAATTTAAATAAATAATGTTGAAATATATCCAAAGAGTACTTTTCATTATTTCACTTTTTAGCAAGTAATCATTAAATAATTTAATAAAATTTTAAAAAATATTTACGGACGTAATTCATGCGGAAAACGTTTTATACACTAGTAAGTAGATCTATTACATTCGTCTATTACGTGGTCAACTTTGCAAAAGTAAACATTGTCTAAGATTAATCAATTATTACAAAATTTCAAAATTATTGAATTTTTTCTTAAATTAATCTATATTTTGAAGAATTTAAATCTTCTATCTACGTACCTATTATTATTTATGTATCAAAACATAGAAACAAGTGTTTCAGTGTCTATAAGTGTATAGGTTAACAATTTGCGCGCTAAGGTAGTTTGAAAAGTCATAGAAATAAGCTGTTTGATTTCATGTCATCGGTTATCGATTAAAAAATTAATGACCAATGTATCTACAAACAGATTGTACAGATTTTGTGCCAAAGGATTTTGTGGTTACCCACTTTTATGGAAAAAATGTATGCTTTGCTTGGAACAGAGAGGAATTTATATGCTTCCCGTACAAGTACGAGAAAACGACGGACGTCCTTAAAGTTTATAAAGCTCCAGGAATTATAAAGGATGTTCGAACTTTTCGTGAAAGAGTTTTCATTTTATGTCACCCAAGTGGAATTCACAAGCTGACAGAAAACTTTGAATTTGCTTATTTGAGCAAGGCAGGAATTGAGCTTGGCTGTGACTTCAGTGAAGTACTTGCACCAAACAATGGAATTCTCTTACTGGAAGATAAGAAAATGAAGCACAGTAAAAATCTATTTCCTTTAATTCAAGTGAGCAATGTACATGTACTTACATTAAATCATGACAGTGCGGACAAGTCTTTGCGTAAAGCATTATTACTTGATAATTATGCAGATGATGTTAATTTATGTCTTATTGCTTACGATAAGCTTTTGTTTAAAATGTCTCAACAAAATGTTCAGATATTGTATACTTGTGATTATATTATAAAAATGATTAAGCCAGTTGAAAAAAATGGTAAAACAATAAGCATTATTTTACAAACTGAAGAGAATTTTATAATATTTTTGTACATTGAAGAAAATAAGTTGAAGCATGAAAAAGTACACTTTCAAACAAAAGTGTCCAACTTATCAGCTATTTTACTTGCAAATGATACAAACACTCTTTTTTTAGTACATTCAGATGATCAAAATACTTATTATACCAGAAAAACGTTTGGTAACACTTCACTCCAAGAGACAAGAATAGAAAATAAAATTTATGAAAATTTTAAATTTTATAAACATCATATTATTTATTTAGATAGTAACAAAGATTTTATTCAAGTTCCAATAGACTTCTTAATAATGACATACAATGACAGTACTTCAAACTGTATAAAATTAGAACTCAATATGTTAAAAGGATTAGAAAATATAATAGAAGGTATTTGTAAAAAATCAGTTGAACTGAACACATTGAGAGAAAAATTAGTTGAAAAGGAAGACACATTAAAAAGGATAAATTTATATGTCACTAAGCAACATATTAAATATTGTCCAAAAGAATGTGTAAAAAAATGTGCCAACCAAGTATTTTTAGTATCAAATTTTAACAAAGTTTTACCACCAAATTGTATAGTAGTCAAGATGTTAAAAAATAGAGGAAAATCAATTTTTTCAATGAAACATGTTCAACATTGTGATACTATTGTGGAAATGCCAATTTGCCTCCCATCCTTATCTTCAAAACTGTATACTACAACAGATTTAATTACTTACAAAAATGATGGAAAAATGTGGTGTTTAATAAAAAATTATGTAAGGGATCCAATACCATCTAAAAATAGTAGAATAAATTTATCTAAAGAAAATTTGAATTTTATAAATTATAAATTAGTTGTACTACAAAATTTAATAAATGAAAACAATGTTAGTATGGAAGTCCTTCAAAAATTGAAAAATGAAGTTAGAAATGAAATATGCCTTTAGATAATAAGTAGATAATAAATTTTAACAAAATCAAAAAAATGTCATAAATTGTATTGTTTTGTCATTGTATTTTATAAGCATTTTGTACCAATTCATTTTAAATAAAATATTTTTATTTAAAATATCATTGTTTCTTATTATATGTACATATATCAAATCTTAAAAAACTATCTTCTCAAAATTTCTATAGCATTTAAGTTATTTTTTTAATTTGTAAACAATTAAAGAGCTTTAAATTAATTCGGCGACATATCGTTCGAGGAAAAATCTGGAAATATTTTGATTTTACAATGATGTTGCTGTCGAGGTCTAGGAATGGCTTTTCATGGAATCGACGCCGCGGCCGTGGATACTTTTTGCAGGCCCGCCGCCGCCAGCAGGGCGAGTCTCGCGCTGCTATGGCAGCCATGCGCGCGTTCTCCCGACGGCAGCGCAGCGGAGCGGGTGGCGGCAGTGCCTCGGTAAATCGTGACGTCAGCGTCCGCCCGCGCCTCCGATTCGCCGAGCGCGGACAACGAGGAGAGCGAGTTTTACGGATCTCCCCTGCCAGCCGCAGCAATTCCCACTCCCAGGCAGCCCCCCAAGCAGCCGTAGTAGCCGTGGCCGAGGCTAGTGGACAGTGCAAGCCCCGTGCTCCGTGCAGCGCGCGCCGGAGCAAGCTGGACGCTGGCCCCTCGACGCTGCTGGACACACAGAGAGTCGGTGAGCCGACAAAGTGCTCTGCCAGCGTCGCCGCCAGAAGCGGAGCAGTACGGCTAGAATCGCCTTCGCGTACACATACAGCAGCGAGCGATAGCTCTACGGAGGAGGCTCGGAGCGCAGCAGTAGTCGCAGGTTCTCCCGAGTGCTAGTCTTCGCAGTCGCACCGCTGCAGGCTGCAGCTGCATCGAGTAGGTGCGCTATCCCGAGTCGACCGCTTGAGGCCCTTGTTGCCATCGCCAGCGCCACCAGCGCCGTGTCTCCGTTGCAGCCGCAGCAGCAGCAGATCAGTACAGCAGTGCGGTAGCTTTGGACTCTCGGGGTGCGCCGCCCGAGGACGTGTCCACGGTCGCGGTGTTGTGCTGCCAGTGCTACGCGGCCCCGGAGCCGCCGGATTCTCCCGTCGCTTCCAGCCGAGGCGGCCTCGGCGTCCGAGAGGCGCCGCAGAAGCGGCGTAGCTAGCGTGCCCGTCGTTCCAAGTTCGGAGCAGAGAGCCCCAAGCGCCAGTGTCGGGGCCGGGTATAGCCTGCCGAGCGAGTCTCCACGCTTCGTGTGTGTTGTGCGGCTGCTATTAGTTGGTGTGCACGTAGTTGGTGCAGCGGCGGCGGCAGCAGTGGAGCTCTCGGCGAAGCTCTCGGCTCCCTAAGCTCCTGGTCGCTCTGTGCGCGCGCGTGTGTGTATACGCGCGCGCCGCGACTCGCGTGTGCAGCCAAGCGTTTCTCTCTCCCTCGCGCTCTCTCGCTCGTTCTCTCTCTCTCCCCCGCACCGCCGCTACTTGCTGCTCCCGCTGAGTAGGAAGCGAAGAATAGGAGTCGTGCTGCAGCCGGAGCAAGAGAGAAGGGGCGCCCGACCACGATAACGCTCGCGGCAGATCCTGGCCCAGGGGCCCAGACGAGCAAGATGCCGGAGTGCGCGTGCAGCGAGGACAAGCCGCAGCTGCAACACCATCACGAGCAGCAGCAGCAGCAGCAAGACCGTTGGACGCGCGTCTCGGCCATGCGGCCATCGAGGAGTCAGCAGTAGACGCCACAGGTATCTACTCTCCTCTCCCGCTCTCTCTTACCCTCTCGCTCCCTCTCGCTCTCTCTATCCTCGCGCGCCGGAGTGCATCACACAGCTGCTCTCTCAAGCTAGCGGTTGCCGCGACACGCGCCCGCGCAAATCGCCCTCCCGGACTCCGAGCTCCGAGCTGCCTGCCGTCGCGGCCCTCGAGCGAGGAAGCCGCGACGCCCCCGCTCGCTCCGTCTCTCTCTTTCTCGCTCCATCTTTTCGTTGCCCACTGGCAGCGACTTCGAGCCGCGACCGTGCTGATGCTCCGATTTCACCGGAGCTCCAAACCGGGGTGTGCACCGCTAGCTCCTCCCCAGTCAGCGCTCGACTCGATTCCAGATTCCGTAGCGTCATGACTCTTTTTTTCTTTACCACCTCATGTGCCGGTCGCCGAATGCTTATTGACCACTTCGCTCCGCTCTCTAAATAAGGTGTGCGATGATTTTATAAAACTCTTTTGCTACTAAAAGCTCGTGTTCGTGTTCGATGCTCTGCTGCAAGGCTTCCTTGTGCGGTTTCGGAGTTTCTCCCATCTCGCAGTGTTGCAGGAACGCCCGAACTGTAGCTTTTTTAGACTTGCATTTTTCCGATTTTATTTCATCTTCGCGATTTTTGCACATACCGGTTTATTATTTGATTAGATTATTTCTTTCTATTATAAAGTTTGTGAAAAAAATAAATATATATTAATTATTCATCTTCAACTTCTTTATGTAAAACAAAACCCAATCCTTTACTTTGCTTATCAAATATAAAGAATACATAGTTGTTTACATAATTGCTATTTGTAGAAAATTATTATAAAATATAAATTTTACTTTTACAGGTAGAACCTTTTTAAAGTAAAAAGAAAGTGCCATGGATGATGAAGAGCGATTGGAAGGAGAGGAGGAAATGGAGCTTGATGACGCTTCAGAAGGTGAGGACGAAGATGAGGAGAATTCAGGGATACCTATTTCACCTGCCAATTCTGATCAACTGCTTGGTCCTGCACCTACTCCAAGCACAAGCCAGTGCCTCAGTTTTCATACCGAAAGTTTAAATAATAATTCCCGTGATGTATACAATAGTAAGTATTAATTTACATTTTTTATTACACTATTTTACTATAAACTTTCTAAAGGAAAAAAATTTTAATTAAAAATATAATACTTTTAGTTACCTCAGAAGATGTTTTTCCTGACCCCATGCGATATCCCAAATTTCCTCTACCAGGTGGAAAACCTTTACACATTAGACGTGGACCAGGAAGACCAAGAAAAGAACGTCCTCCTGGTGAACGTCCACGTGGGGGAGGTGTTCGTAGAGGCTTTGGACGGGGGTCGGCAAGAGGAAAAGGGTATGATTTTTATTAAAGAATATTTTTAAATGATATATTGCATTATAAATTATTCTAATAAATTATTTGCAACTTATACTTTACAACATTTTTAATAACTATTTTGGATACAATTATCTAACTAGTCAGTATAATAAAAAATTTTCTAATTAGATGTTTTATTTATTGCATGAAATTCATTTAATTTTGTTAATATGCAGATTTGGTTATGGAAGAGGAGTGCCTAGGCGTACTAAGAGCAAAGATGATGACACTCACTCAGAATCACCAAGTCCTTTAAGAACTGGAGATGATCCTTTAATTGATGGAGAGTCTTCTGGTCTTGATAGAGCTATGCCGGCACCTGAAGAACCTCCATACTTTCCTGAACAATGGTACATTTTAATACAATTTTGATATTTGTATAATAAACAAATTATATTCTAATATTATTTGTTCTTGTTTTTAGGCCAGGAAAGGTATGTGCCCTGTGCAATTTAAGTGAAAGAAGTCAGCTGGGTCAAGGAGAACTCTTAAAACTTTCTATACCTGAAGGTTTTACTCCAGAAAAGAGTAACAACCGTGAAGAAACGTCAGAAAGTCTTGTTGATGTGCCTGTAACCGGTGACAAAAGTCCACGTGCAAGTGTAAATCTTGGAGCTGTTACATGTCGCAGGCAAAAAAGTTTAGCCAAGTGCAGGTAATAATTCATTGCATTTTATCAAGAATATAATCCAGCATTAAATTTTATCTAATAAAATTTTTTTTGTTCCAGAAATCCTAGTCTATCTAATTTTGCAGAACCTGTCGAAGAATTAACGATAGTAGGTTATATGGACGAACCTGATTTAAGTATAATTTTTGAACCAACAGGACATTATTATGTTCATCAAGCCTGTGCTCTTTGGACAAGTTGTAGTCAAGAAATGTCTACAGAAGCTATCAGTTTAGCTAATGTTCAGGCTTCCATGCGTCGATGTGCCTGCTGCTCGCATTATGGAGCAGGCATACCTTGCAAAGTAATGATAAAATAGTGAAATATTAAAACGTGCTAATGTGCATTATTTTGTATTAATCTATGTAATATACTCTTCTTTTAGGTGCAATCGTGTAATCGTTATTATCATTTTCCATGCGCAGCAGCATCTGGTTGTTTTCAGGATGTAAAGAGCTTGTCATTATTTTGTAGTCAGCACCTAGGACAAGTTCCTCTTTTATGTAAATAATGCATACATCATATTAAATTTCACTTGTTATAGTATATAACTAAAACGAAATTTTTTCTTTTTAGTAAATGGAGATGGCGAGAGAATAAAATGTATGACGTGCCTAGGAATGGGAGATGTATCTAATCTGGTTATGTGTTCGATGTGCGGACATCACTACCATGGCAACTGCATTGGACTATCCCTGATAGCGAGTGTCCGAGCTGGATGGCAATGTATGAATTGCCGTTTGTGTCAGGTATGTCGACAGCCCGAAGAGTTGAATAAGATGATGACTTGTGAAAAATGCGACAAGGCTTATCATCCTAGCTGTCTAAGACCAATTGTGACCTCTATACCTAAATACGGTTGGAAATGCAAGTGTTGTCGGGTTTGTACTGATTGTGGATCGCGGACTCCTGGTGCCGGTCTCTCCTCACGTTGGCATTCTCATTATACGGTTTGCGATTCATGCTATCAGCAGCGAAATAAGGGCTTCTCTTGTCCTCTCTGTAGAAAAGCTTATCGAGCGGCTGCTTATAGAGAAATGGTTCAGTGTAGTGCGTGTAAAAAATTTGTCCATGGTACATGTGACCCTGAAGCGGATCCCCTCACATATCAACATCGTAAAGAGGCTAAACCAGATTACGATTATGTATGTCTTCATTGCAAGAACCTGGCCTTGGTCAAACGGAAGGACAGTGTTGAAGATTACGGCGGTGAATCTAGTTTGACTGCCTCTCAAGAAAGCTTGTATGGAGATGGGGATTCTTCGGAAGTGGACTATCAAGCAAATTCTGAAGAAGCTTATAGTTCAACAGGATTGGGTAAAGGAAAACCCTTTTGTGCCTCAAAAATAGCTAAGAAAAGACTTGGCCTTAGTGGAAATTTAGTTGGTCGACCAAAAGGCGTTGGAAAAGTTGGTGGTTACCAAAAACGACAAAAAATTACTGAGTTTGGTAGAAAAAGAGGTCCAAAGGCTAAAATGAGAGGCATATTTGGTGTTCCAGGCTTGGGCTTACAGGTAATGTATACTACACGATTTTTTTTTATTATTATTATAACATTAACATGTCTATCAATTTAATAAAGAATATAACACAATATTGTGATTATGTTGAAATGTAAAATAACTTGAATGACTTAATTTTGTTGTTTTATTCAACCTTTAGAGACCAACGTCGGATTCGTTTTCAAAGGAAGAAGAGCCTGGTGTCGAAAATAGATTAGTGTTGTGCTCATCGAAGGACACATTTGTGCTATCGCAGGACATATGCGTGATGTGCGGTGCAATAGGAACTGACCAAGAGGGCTGCTTAATCGCGTGTGCCCAATGTGGCCAGTGTTACCATCCGTACTGCGCTAATGTAAAAGTAACCAAAGTAATTTTGCAGAAGGGATGGCGATGCCTCGATTGCACCGTGTGCGAAGGTTGCGGTGAGCGCAACGATGAGAGTCGGCTGATCTTATGCGACGATTGTGATATCAGCTATCACATTTATTGCATAGACCCGCCATTGGAGTTTGTGCCTCAAGGAACCTGGAAGTGTAAGTGGTGCGCTCAGTGCCAGACCTGCGGCTCTGACCAACCAGGTGTAAATAGTAGTTGGCAGAAGAACTACACGCAATGTGGCCCATGCGCCTCGCACACGCACTGCACAGCCTGCAGCGAGTCTTACAACGATGGTGACCTCATCATCCAGTGCGTGCACTGCTCGCGCTGGTTGCACTGCCAGTGCGACTCTATCAAAAGCGAGGCCGAGGCCGAAAAGTGCGCAGAGGAGGGATACAACTGCATTCTTTGTCGGCCCAGAGATGTGCCGCCACCTCATATACTCAACAGCAGCTTGAGCAAGGCACAGCCGACGAGCAAGTACCAGCTGACCCGATCGCCGCCCCCGCCGGCCGCGCAGAGCCCCGAGCTCGAGAAGCCAGCGTCTCAACAGTACCTGGTCGAGGGCGTCTTCTTGTCCGAGACAGGCATGAATCAGATCAAGTCGCTCATGTCCGAGCATCAGATCACTCGGAAGAAAAGGCGGAAACTCGCGCCTGTCGTTGACAAGGACGCCGACATCATGGCGACTATTGAGTCGGTGGTGGCCGGAAACAGTCTCGACAACTCGGTCGAAGAGGCCGGCGGCGGCGGTGCCGGCGTCAGCGGTGCCGGTAAGCTGAGCGAACTCCTCGACGCGAGGGACGAACCTGCCCAAGTGTACAAGGAAGGCATGGTCTGGGCGCCACGGGGCGAACAGCCGCCACCCGAGGGCTTCAGCCTCTACACAACCGAAAACGGCGTAACCGTGCTGAGGCGCAAGCGCCAGCGCAACCTCCAGAAGCTCGGCATTGGTGGTTTCGTCGTCCGGTTGCGCGGCACTCGCAAAGACAAGGATGACGAGCCCGAGGCACCGGGCATAAGCGATAGCTTGCTGAACGACGATAAGCCCCGACGTAAGCCCCAGCGTCGAAAACCAAAGACAAAGCTTTCCGAGAATTTTCCCATTTACATGCAAGAGGCCTTTTTCGGCCGGGATCTTATGGACACGACCAAAGACAAGGAGCTGGATAGCAGTAGCAGCAACAGCGACTCCGAAATCGAGCGCAACATTTCGGGCAACGCAGATACTATCCAATTGTCGCGCGATGAGCTTCAAGCTATGGAGCAGGTCAAGGCTAAGCAAGAAAAAGACGAGGAGGAACAGCAGCTGCAGCACCGATCGCAGTCTGCTCAACAACCTGCTCTGACCAGTGGTCCTGGAGCCACTGCTAACGTTCCCAGCGCTCAAATTAATAATGCCCGCAATGAAGCTGAGCAGTCTATCAAGCGGGAAGATGTTAAAGAGGAGGCAAGTGACACGGAACCACTTGATGACATTTTGCCTATCTCTAGCGATCTGCTTGATAGCGATCTCGTTAACACGATTATGAACGAACCTGACGAAGACTTGGCGAAAGCATCGGAGGCCTGGGATGAACTTGACCAGGCTCCCGAGTCGACCAAGGATGAGCTACCCGACATTCTTAGTCCTCACTTTAATTTGGAGTCGATGGTTCGAGATACTGGTTAGTTTTGTCACAATTATTGATTATTTAAACATCCTTTAATTTTATTTATTTTTTTAATTTTGGTGCAAATAATGTTTTTTTTAGGGCTAACTAACATGGCGAGTCAAGATGTTGAGGAAATATTTAAAGGAGTTCTTACGGATGAATCTCAAGAATCGCGAGAATCTTGTGGATATCCTGGCCAAGCACAAACACCGCAAACGCCGTCATCCTCTACTCCTTTAGTATCTCCATCTCCTCATTCAAGTAAGCTTTAATTTATTTATAAACAAAGTATATTACCTTCGGTAATACTTATATATTTCCTTCGTTGTTTTTTCAGCAAACATTCAAACAGCCAACTTACCTTTAGGAAGGCCACAAGTACCGGCTAATTTGCCATCAGTTAGCCAATCAAATCTTAATTCGCCGATGAGTTTTCCACCGCCATCGCCATATCATTCGGAGTATAGCAAGTTAGTTTTAAAAATGCTTGTTTAATTAAAATTTACTTGTTGAAACAAGTATATTGTGAATTGTTTATATAAATTTATACAATAATTTATACCCGATTTGTTTCAATTCTATCACAATTTTGAAATTAACATAATCCATTTTACTTTTACAGTAGTCCACAATTTAGCCCAGCGTTTTCAGAACCACCTAGTCCTTGGATTACTCCTGAAGATGAGGGTAATGTTCCCACAACTGGTCCAACTGCTGCTTCTTATAACCAAAGAGCAAGTATTAAAATGGAAGCAGATGAATCTTTAGGTTCTGGAGCAACCACAGCCTCTGTGTTGTATGCCAATTTGAACCATCCAGAGTGGAAAACTGAATATCCTCGTAAGACTTTTGTTATACTTCAAATATTAACTTTTATTAAAATGTGGATTAATAATAAAATACTCCATTGTTTTTTAGTGTGGTCGGAACGCTATAAACAAATTATTAAAAAATGGCGTGCTCTACCGGGTGACAAAAAGGCGCCTTATGTAACTCACGCTCGAGAAAATAGGGCAGCAATGCGGATGAAAAAGGCTCAACAGGTAACGTTGTTTTGTTTTTTTCAAAGTTATTAGTGTTAACTAAATGTCGATAAGAAAATTATATATGGATGAAATGGTTTATTCGTAAAAAAAACCAGTCATGCTCATTATTGAGGGTGTCTTGTCGCTAACCAATGAAATAAAAATTTAACAATATGTCAAATGCTTTCCGCGATTTCGAGAAAAAAAGGCTGGTGATTTCATGTTGATAATGTTAAATAAGAAAGAAGGAAAAAAATATTTAATCATACATTTTGTCTTATTTTTAATTGTTTTAACAAAGGCATCTAAAATATTGTTATGTGTCACAATGTAATTATCTGTATGTCTAACACAACTAACTAATACCAGCTGTTTACATTAACACTTTTAATTACAAATCGTATTATTGTTGACACCCTTGAAAAACGCCAGCCACGAATGAAAAGAGAAAAAGTCCCATATATTTTGTGTTGCTCACGATGCCATTGAGTAGAAAAGTAGGAGTGATAAATATATTGTTATCGATATAAGAACGCGACACCCTCTATATCCTCAATTTACTCGTATCGCACACACACATTATGTTGGATCGAAATCTTGCGATATCAATAGCCTTTGGCCTAGCCGAGACGTAGTAATAAGAAAAATTGAAAAATATGAGAGTGGAGAAAAAAGATGTATGAAGAACTTGGTGGACCGTTAACCCTCACAGATCCCGAAGGAGTTAGCGAATTCAAAAGCGACGGTGGCTGCCGTGTCGGCGACCTCGGTCTCGGCGCCCGGGATGTCCAGCGCGCAATCGGTCATGCCAGCGAAGACGACCGCGAGTGTGCCGGCAGTAGTCGTAATGGCGACGAGCCAGAAGCCACCGGCCGGTCTGCTGGCGGAGCAGCAGCAGACTGGAAAGGAAAAGCAGCAGCAGCAGCAGCTCGCCGCGGAGAGTAAGCTCGGCGAGACAGGCCCGAACGCGGCGCAGCTCGCGGCCACGGCCGTGGCGCAGGCCCAGGCTCAGGCGGCAACGGCGGCCCAGGGCCAAGCGGCCGGCTCCTCGTCTTCCTCGAGCCAGCCGATGCACGGCGGGCCCCAACTAGCGGAGGTGTGTGCGGTGCAGGAAGGCCTGGCGCAGCGGCGGCTAACATCTCGCTCTCCAAACTCGTCCCCAATTTCCACGCCACCCTCTTGCTCGCCCCGAGCCCTCTCGACTCTTGCCAGCAATAACAACAACCATCTCAACGCTTCTTCTTTCTCTTCGTCCTCCTCGTCGTCCTCCTCCTCCTCCTCTTCTTCGTCGTCATCCTCGTCGTCCTCGTCTTCTTCGTCATCGCTCTCTCTGTCTTCATCCTCGTCGTCGACCCCGACAGCGACCCCGACGCCCTCGTTGTCCTCTTCGAGCTCTTCCTCCTCGTCCTCGTCATCGTCCTCCTCCTCTTGCTACGACTCGGTCTTGAGCGCGGGTGAAGGACACCGTCACGACACGCTATCACCGCTATCATCACAATCACAAGCAAATGTACAAGTGCCGCAGACACAGGCATCACAGTCCCAGTCCCAGTCCCAGTCACAGTCACAGTCACAGCCACCACCGGCACCACGTACTCCCGCAGCACCTCAAGCGACATCGCAAACGACGATCGGTAGCGTCGGCGCTAGCAATAGTCAGCAGGTCTCTCCGAGCGGCGGCCTAGCGCCCGCTCGTCAATTCTCCTCGGTAGACCATCAGATTAGAGTGCTCACTCCGTCCGAAATAATGCGCACCCTTCCCTCCCTCTGCCAGGAGCACTACGATCCGCCACCCACTGCAATTATTCACACTGTACCTGTACAGTTCCCGGTTATGGTGAGCCACCTTAACTGTGCCTCTAGTGTCTTGTCTATTTTATCTATCAATATTATTATATACCTATACAGTTTTACCACTTACGTTTATTTTTCGTTTATTATGCTCACTCCGTTATATTCTTTATAATTTTGTCGATATTTATTTTCTCTGTTGCGCTGCTTCCCTCGCGATATTACTTTTTTTCCTTTTTGATAATTTTACCAATTATTCGAAAATGTCCAGATATTATTTTTCATTTGTCATTTTTTCAACTCATAATTTATCTGAAAATCGTCAATTTTATTGAAACAGTACCTTTTTATTAAACCAATATTTTTATTATTTTGCATGATAAAATTGTGTTTTATCAATTTACATAAAGATCAAATGTCGCGTTAAAATAGATCGCGAACACCCGGTTATATTCACAAAAGACACTTTTATTGTTTAGATGTATCTTTTTTTTCATAATAATTATGTACTTAGAATATTACATAGGTTTGTCTCGTCAGTTAATTAAATATTTTCATATTTCTTTAATTTCGTGCATCAATGTAAGCATCCAATAAGTAAATTTTTATTTGGAATGAACAAAGAGCTCATGTTTACCTAATTTTTATTTTCAAAATTAGCATACATTCTTTATGTCCCCTATCTTGTGACTGTTGATTGATTCACTATATTATATTCTCTCTAATGTCCAAAACCAATTGTTTACATTTTCCCCATTTTCCTTAGCATGAATCCCGAAAATATGTATCTATTCCAACCAATTGAATGTCATTCATGATTTACCCATCTCTCATCATCTTCTCCCACAAATCCTTTCCCACGAAATGTTACTGTACTATCATATGTTTTGTTGGTGAACATGGTTATTCTAGTGTTTATGGTAGTTTTCTGATCGGTTGTGAAAATCTTACTGCTTCTTGCAATGAAAATGTTAAAAGGTGTGAGCGTGTGTAGAATTTGTTTAAACATTCGAAAACTTTTATACTTTATTTTCTTCTCAACAAAAAAACACGAATCTTTTTGTTTTTAATATACTTATACTATTATACTACCAAGCGAATAAAATTCACACTTTAGGCGAACTGTCGTTTTAACAATATGAAAATTGAAAAGATAAGCATCTTACACAGATGTGGTAACAACACTAACATATAAAACAATATTAATCGAAAAGAAAAAGAAAGTAATCTGTAATAGAGTTAAGTTATTTGCATGCGTTTACCTACTCATAGCTTTTAAACGATAAAACATAAACTACTCTAAGAAAAAAAAAGTTTTATTTCTGTTTCTGGCTGGTGGCTGGTCTCATATTTCTCATATTTCGATGCACAAAGTAATCTTTTGGTTTTATTTAGCAATGCGTTAACTGCTGCCTTCTGTTATCGTTGCGACTTTATGTGTAATTGGCTGATTTTTTAAAAAGCCTAATAGTCTTTATTTGTGTTGCCATGAAATACGAACATTGCATCTTTTAATTTTTTATTGTTCTATTTATTCTGTTTACGAGGAGAATTAATAATAAGTTCGAAGAATTATAAATTAAAATAATTTTTTTACAATAATTCGCAAAAAAAATGCAATGTTCGAATTCGCTCTTTTCAAATGTTTGATTTTAATAAATCGTTATTTGGCAGGATCAAGATAAGCTTGCAAATCGAGATAGATCGAATCGAGAAGCTGAACAAGAACGTCAATGGAAGCAATTGCAAGCGCTTAGACAACAGCAAGCCCATATTCAACAGCAAAATATTTACGATCAGCGAGTTGCCGGTAAGTAAATTTAACAAAAAAAAAAAAAAAAAAAAAGAAATCATCGAAAAAATTCTGATTGTGAACATTAATTGCAGAAAATAATGGAATCAATAATCGGTTTTTAGCTATTGCTAGAGCCCAAAGGCAACTCAGCGATGATGGCACTCCAATACTAAACAGTGAAAATCAAACCGCAATGGCACCACAATTGATTTCCCCGTCTCAAGTACGTCTTTTTCACTCAATTTCACGTACAGGTTTTTTTAATATGACTAAAAAACTATTTTTGTTTAGGATGGAAGTTCAATGGGTCAGATGGGCCCAGGAGCGCCACAACAACAAGGTGGTCGAGGCCAATTTGTCGCACCTAGTGCAAAGATAGGTCGAGGAATCGGACCACCAAGTCCTCATCCGAGCATGCTAGGACGGCTAGTTGGTCAACAGCCGCAGCAGCCAAACCAGCAGTCGCAGCCGCCACCGCCGCCAACACCGCAGCAGCAACAGCAGCAAGTGCAAGCAGTAGGTCAGGTGGCACAGGTTGGCCGGCCCATGACCGGAGTTGCACGGCCAGGACTACCAGTCAGCTTCGGTCAGCAGCAGCAACAGCAATCGCCCTCGCCCTTTTCTCCTCAAGCTCCTCAATCCCCTCATGATTTTCCACAGTCCCCAGCTTCACAGACGCAGCCACAATCTTCCGAGCATTTTCAACGTTTCGAAAATGCCGAGGCATTCGGTCAAGGGCAAACCCCGAGGCCTGGCCCATCCTATTCTACGTCGCCGCGAAGTGATGTTTTCCCGCAACCTCCGTCTACTCCACGTCCTGTTTTTACTACGCCAGCTGTACGATCGACCAGTCACGTTTATGCACCGTCGCGAACTCCTGAGTCTTACGCGCCGCAACAACAGCAGCAGCAAGGCCAACCACAGCATACGCCACCACCGCAATCACCGGCGACGCCTAGTCCAGTGCCAAGTTATATGTCGCCGAGACCCGAGCAACGGCCTGATCAACAATCCAATGAACTCTTTGTCCAGCAGCCAGAGGTTAACAAACAGCTTAGAGATTTGCTACAGAGGCAACAGCACTTTAAAGATATGAAACCAATTAATCAAGCTTGGCCTCAAGGTATTTACTTTATAGATAAAACCAGTCGAACAACAGTAATATATTTTTATTTAATTGTAATATTTTAATACAAATTTATTTTTAGATGGGCAAAATGTTCTTGATTCAACTCAGCAACAGTTTGATACTGGTCACGTGCAATTACAACAACATCCACAGCAAGCTGTCAATAATACTGCTGAAGGAACATTTAGACAACCACTTCCTCCGGGAGCGACTAGACCTCGGATGCCCAACGTACAACAAAATGTTTTAATACGAAATTCAATAGGTTTGTTTGACACTTTTTTATTACTTTATTGGTGAATTTAGAAATATACCGTAAAAATCATTTTATTAACTTTTTGTATGATATTAGGGCTGACTCCAAGGCATCCAAATATGGCTAATATCGATGCTGCAAGGCTGCAGGGAATAGATCCAAGAACAAGAATGCTGTTGCAAAGACCTCCTGCACCATCGAACGTGGCTCAACAATTTCAAAACAATCAAATTGTTCAACAACGTGTTGTTGGTCCGAGAAGTCAAATGCCAGAACAACACTACGATGTTTTGCAACAACGATTTCCAGGTATATTAAATATTATTTACATCGTTTTTGTTAATTTTTTTTAGTTGCCAACATTTTAATTATTTCATTTTAACAGACGCGAGTCAAGGACAAAATATGGGACAACGAGTTGTACGAGCTCCTCAGAATATGCTAAACCAAGGCGTTCGGTTAATGAACACAGCAGGAATGACAAGACCACCAATTCTACCTACGGTGAGCGAAGCGAACGTTACGTTGTCAGACACTTCCGAAATACCCGACAATGTGACAGCTGAATTGGAAAAACTTGAACAAGAGGGAGGAACACCCATGGTTGAAGTTGAAAACGTTAGTGCAATATTAGGCGATTTAACCGAAGATGATGATGAACTTTTAGGTTAGTGAAACTGAGTTAATTTTTTTATGTAATTTTAACTTCATATTTAATTTACTTAGACAAATTTATCATAATGTTCATTATATTTCCAGCTGAAATGGGTGCTGACTTTAATATTTTGGAGTATGCAGATCCCGAATTGGATCAATTAACTGGTGGTGAAAAAACAAATATATTTGATATTGATTTAGAACAAGATGAAGTAGATCCAAAAGATGATAAGCAGAAAAAAGATGTAAAAGAAGAAGATGAAGAGCACAAATCAAAAGATATTGGTTCAAATTTTACCGATAGTACTGAAATGGGTGCGATAAGTACTATGCAAACTTCAACCGGTACATCGAATGTCTTAACGCAAGCACAGACCATGGCGCCGATTGCGCAAGTGGCACAACCCGTGCAACCTGCACAGTCACAAATGGGCATGATGCATCAAGCTCATTCTCAAGCTACTGTAGTTCAGCAACAAATGCATCAACACGTGCAACAGGCTGCAGCTTTGGGAAGACCAATGGCACCCGGAACGAGATTGGTTTCACCCGATGGAGCCGTTGGTGTTGTTACATCTACTAATTCTGTAACAGTTAGTTATCCTTCCAATTTCGCTGGCCATCCACAAAGGTTACCACAACAACATTTACCAGGTGACTCATTAGATTTTTTTAATAGTTATTTAATAATGTATTAATCTGTGTCACAACTTGGAAAAAAAAATTTTATTTAATACCTTCTTTTTATTTAGTTCAACAACAACGGATGGGAATGAGAGTTGCTGGTGTACCAAATGGTGCCGGGAGAGTTGTTTCAGTTGGACACATGATGGGTCAAAGAATGCCATTGGCACCGCCTCCTCCACCACCTCCTCCATATCCAGGACCTCCACCGCCATATCCCGGACCAATACAGGTACGCCGTTCGTTTTTATCTTATTTTCTTTTGAAGATTGCTCTTTCAATAAACAATTTAACGTTCATGAAAATTAACATTCATTTGATTGGTTAAGTGATTGAATATTTTGTTTGCAACTTAGCTTTAATACATTGCTCTATTAAATCTTTAATACTCATTGCAAAAGATAATTGCAATAAATTATTTAATATACTATCTATTATTAGGTATTGTCAATTGGTGATGGTTTTTTATTAATCAACAACTCGTGAAATATTTTCGGTTTCTTATATTAAACTCTATTGTAAAAGCATGACTACGTAATAAGAGTATCAAAATTATGTTTGACACAACAAATTAATTAAAAAGAGAATGTAAAACAGTAAGACAACGTACATGTTAATTTTTCATAAATTAGTAGAATCAATCAATCAGAACGAAAAATTGACTATATTAGATTCAATAAATTGATATTGTGCTGGTAAAATGCTGTTTTCTGGCCTTGGGTGTATGCAATGCGTTGGTGTTGGTGCATGTTTAGATGGGGCTATGCCCGGGTGATCGGGGTTTACCGCGGCCGCCTATGCCCATAGGGCATTCAGTGCCCATACCAGGTCCACCTATGGCCCCAATTGTTCATTCCGGCTCACAGCCAGTGGCCCCTCATTCTCATCGGCGACCCTTGCTTCTGCAGGTGAGCAAACTGGGGTTGTAAACAAACATCTTACTGGATGGCAAATCCATTCTACCGTTTTACTTTATTGCATTTGACAATTGTCATTATTTATGTTATTGAAGTAGTATGGTTTTTATTATTTCGTTGGCATTTCTTTTCGTGTGGAGGTACAGCTTTAATTTTGTGCTGATCACTATCGGCTTTACTTTATGACTTTTTCTTTTCTTCAAGCATGCTTTCCATGCCTAAATTTTTTAGTTAAAGTGTAAGTTTGACTTCAATCGCCAGCAGTCATGTTCACAGGAACAACCGTTACTTCTGGAGGAGTTATTGGAACAAGAAAAACGAGAGCAGGAAAAACAGCAGCAGCAACAACAACAACATCAGCAGCACCAACAGCAAGCTGATACGACAACGCCAACCGGTGGCTTGCTTAGTGATATCGAGTTTGAGCGTTTACAAGCTGACGTACTTGGTGCAACGCCCTTGTCTGCTGAACCTCAGCAACAGATGGGACAGGTGGCTAATACCGTGAGGTCCAGTCCTCAACTAGCAGCCACACAGAATTGGCAACAGTCGCCTGTTTCTGAACCTGGTAAAATCGTCATTCAAACGCAGAGGCAACCTACCACTACACAAATCGTCACCGAATGTTGGTTTTTGTTTTTATTTTTTGTGTTTGTTACTTTTTTTCTTTTATTTTCACATTTTATTTTTTTTATTTTTAACAACACAATTTTTAATACACGACAATTATGCGCGACCGATAGACTTACCTTACCACTACTTATCAACTAAAAAATCTCGTCTTCACTTTTACTATTACTCAAGTACTTTACAAAGATATGTAATGAAGATTAAAAAACAAATATTATATTTTTATAGCGAGAATACCCACCTTTAACATACCTCAACTACCTGCACCACCGCCACCTCCAGAAAATATTGTTACCGATCAGGATCGACAGTTACAACTGCAATATGAAAATTGGTTAAATCATCAGAATCAGATTCTGACGCAACAATTGAAGTATTATGAAACGGAGGTTCAAAAACTTCGGAAGGTTAGAAAAGTGAGTCATGGTTTTTGTGTGCGCTTGGCAGTAGTGTCTTGACTAGTAAATGTTTTTAAGTTCAATTTTATTTAGCTTCTTTTTTATATGTTAATATAAGTATCAATGTGTAAATAAGTATATTACTTAACTGCTTTCTTTTTTAACAGTCTCTTAATAGCAAACAAAGACAGTGTCGCAAGGCAGGTAACGAACTGCCGGAGAATGATGCAGCGGAACTCCAGCGAATCTCTAGCGAGCAAGCAATGTTTCAGAAGCATTTGGATACTAGTCGCAAGCAGAGTCGACAACACGGTATTCTCATGCAAGAATACCGCAATAAGCAGGAAAAACAAGCACAGCTTCGGCCTCAGTCTAGTGAACCATGCTCGCCTCTTATGTCCCCTTCGCAACATTCTTCGCCCATGCACAGTCCGGCGGCCTTGTTATCTCAAAGTCCAGGTCCTGGCAGTGTGCCGTCAAGTATGATTCAACACTCTCCTGCTGGTTCTATGGTTCAACACAGCCCAGGTAATTCTCAATCAAATCCAGGCACGATGTCACCACACAGCAATATGCAGCCTTCGCCTCGAATTGGTACACCACAATCTCAACCTGAAGAAAGTCCGTTTAGTCCGGGTACAATGCCCTCCCCTGGGATTTGTGGACCAACCGTGCAGCGCATGACATCACCACAACACAGAGCGGTCGCCGGCGGACGGCTCACCACCAGTCCCGGTGCGTTTGCCCCTGATCCGCAGCATCAACAGCACCAACAGCTACAGCAGCAACAGCAACAACAGCAGCAATCACAACAACAACAACAGATACGCATGCCTCAACAAATGCATGTGCTGTCTCAACGATTTATGCGACCTAATGTCATGAATGAGGCAGGAC
This sequence comes from Anagyrus pseudococci, assembly GCA_030522585.1. Lineage (NCBI taxonomy): Eukaryota > Metazoa > Arthropoda > Insecta > Hymenoptera > Encyrtidae > Anagyrus > Anagyrus pseudococci. Next base: position 93,940 of record JAPYYQ010000036.1, on the reverse strand, counting down.
CTCGACCAAGATTGCAGATGCCGCAGATGCCGCAAATGCAACAATCTAACATGATGTATGGACAACGTTCACCACTTGGTAGTCCTCAACCAGGGCAGCAACCGATGATGACCCAACAACAGCATCAGCAGATGCTCCAACGCCAACAAATGATTCAACAGCAGCACGAAGTCAGTCTTGCCGCGCAAGAAAATCAAAATATACTTAATCAACGTAATATGCAAATGATGCAACGACAACAATCTCTTCAACAGCAACAGCAACAACAGTCGCAGCAAATGATGCAAAAACCACCAACATCGCCAATGGTCGCACAACCGACATCTTCACCAAGTCCTCAATTACATCAACAAATGCAGCAAAATTATAGTCAGCCGTCAACATCTCCACATCCGCGTAGTCCACTCGTTCAACAGACAATGAGTTCACCCATGCTACAGCAGCAGCTTAATCAATCGTCACAACCTTCGAGTCCGATGAATCAACGAGTCGGCAATCATCCACCAAATTCTCCTATGGTGTCGCAATATCAACCGCCAAGCCCAATGGCAAGAAATCATCCCTCAACGTCACCTATGTTACATCAGATGACAGCAGCGGTTCACCATCCTCCACCTTGCCAAACACCGAATTCACCAATGCCGAGGAGTCCAATGGTTGGTGGCTCGCCGTCTATGCAAGTTCAACGTCGACAGTCTACCGGCAACAGTCCAGCTATGCCTGACCGTCCACAAAGTGTCGAAAATCCAGGAACGCCTAGAACGCCACATACACCACATACGCCACACACTCCGCATACGCCGCATACTCCTCATTCGGCATACAGTTCGCAAAATTCCAGCAATCATTCGGTAAACGATCAACAGCTTATGCAGCAATCAAATATGCAAAATTTCCAACAGATGCAACAGAATACCCAAGAATCTTCAAATATGTCTATGGATCAGAACAACAGGGGTGGTGGCAATCCCCATAATCCAAATAATCCGATTCCTCTGCCGGTTTTATTTGGCAGGTATGGCTTTTTTAAACCGGGTCTACGAGGAGGTTCGCCTATGTGGTCTTCAAAACCAGAGTCAAGTAAAAGTAAAACGACGGAAAATCAACAACTGGGTAGCAATGAGGAAAAGCCGAATACATCTTCTGTCGTCCAGCGTAGAACAGGCATATCACAGTCAAAGCTAAATTCCTTGGTGTGTGCTGATTATAATGATTTTGACGATGATTCCCATACACCTCCACAAACCCCGCCAATTTCTGTTGAATCAAAGGCAGCAACGTCTGCAATAACAAACAATGCAGGAATAAATTTAGGAAGTCCAGGCGATAAAGTTGAAACTCTCTCTGATACGACTGATTATGACGATGATAAAACAATTCTTAATACTGAAATTACTCTAAGTTCTACAGCTCAAAAAGATAATGATGACATTCCAGTTATGGAACAATTTGGCGATCCCGAACTTGATGTTATATCAGGAAGTTTAGAAGCTGACATGCAGGAGGAGTATGTTCTGTTTGAATCCGATATGGTATTGTCTGTAGATAGTAACGATTCTCTTGGTAACGCTTTAGTTAATGATAACAACGCGGCAGTGGTTCATTTCTTAGAAATGGACCATCCAGAAGCGACCAATGAAGATGCAACTTTTGGCGACGAGCTTCTGTCTTCTCAGACGAGTAGAAATAAGAAAGATTTGGATTTTGATATCATTAGATCCGGTAAACGATTATTAACTGAAAATGATCTTAACTCGCCCGACGAAGAAAATCTCAGTGTGGATCCATCTGCAAGTTTGTGTATTGGTAGCTTACCATCTGCCCATGATTTGTTAGCCACATTTTCCGCAGATAGTATTATGATTATAGATCCTGATTTGAAATCACCCGATGCCACGCCAAAACTGCCTTGTGATGAAGAAAGTTTAGAATCAAATTCTATTGATACTGGAAAAGTTAAAGATGAATTAACTACTGTTGATTCTGCAATTGTATTAAAAATAGCTTCTGAAAATGAAGAAATCAAAATTGGAGATGCAAAAGATAAAAAGAAAACTGGAACTGCTTTTACTTTCCAAGAAAAATTTAGTCAAATTTCAGTGTCGAGCGTACATCAAACAAACGTCGGAGTAGCAAATATTATGAAATCAACTACTACATCTTCTCCAGTTTCTGCAATATCAACCTCATCAAGTGATACAATTGTAACATCTATCAAATCACTTCCGAAAACTACATTAGTTTCATCCTCGGCAAATGTAATTAAAGATTTATTGACCACGGCAGCTACGACTGAAAGAAGAAAACAAATAAGTACACCATTAACGGTTTCTAATACTGCACTTGACTCTAAAATTATTAATAAAATTAGTGCTAGTACAACTAAAACTGTTTCTGTAAGCTCTGTGAAAACTGGGAAAATTGCGATTGATACAAATAGCACAACTATGCTTGCAACTATAGAAACCTCTAAACCGACACTTTGCATAACTGACAAGGTGACAAATGTTAGTTCTACACTACCAAGTCAAATTTTGCAATCAAAAGCCACTATGCCTAAAAAACAAGAAAAAAGTAAAAGCAATGCTACTCAGCTAAAATTAACCGCTGAATCCACACCAGTTACTCTCACTGCTGCAAAAGAAAAGCCTAAACAAGATATAGTGATCAAAAAATCTATCGACACTTGTGACGGTGGCATTACTACTTCAAAAGACTCAAAGAAAAAAGTACCAGTTTTAGAAATTCCAGGCAAAGAAAAAGCAAATAAATCAACTGTAGAAACTAGTTTTAATGTTGTGTCCTCTCAAAGCGTTAATGTGGAAGAAGACAAGAAATCTGATATTTTAAATACTACTGACGAATTAGAAAGTATGTTAGAAGCTATTCATAATCCTGATGATGAAAATGCGTCTAACGGAAGTAAAACCTCAAATAAAGATAAGACAGATGTTCGAACGTTGAAAAGGGTGTCACCTGTTACTGACGATCTCTCTTTAGTAAACATTTTAGAAAACGACGTTGAAACTATAACTCAAAATGATATTAAAGATGATTTTATTAGCTGTAATGTACAAGTACAAGAAGTTAAGGATGAAGACAAAATCAAAGAGCAGCAAATTATAATAGAATCACAATCAAATAATTCTCGTGAGGCATTGGTCGAACGATCACAGCCACAGTTATTGACTAAGACTGATAAAGATTCTTGTAAATTTTTTGTACAATCACAAATTGACGAGGAGAAACATATGTTGGAAGAATCATCAGACGATATACTTGATATGCTGCAAAACATAATTTCATCTAAACCAGAAATGCAAGACGACAAAACGCAAAAATCTACCGTTACGTATCAATTAGGAGCTTCTCTTGAATTACCGTTAAATATTTTACAAGATACTTTAACAGATTTGGAGCAAGAGACAATATCAAATGAAATAGGATCTGTATTAGAAATTGAGAAAAAAACTGTTTCTGTTGTTAAGAGTGACTCGCAAAGTGTGACAAAGAAGAATTTAACAGCACCGACGACACATCAGATGATCTTAAGTACAACTGCTCAGCAGTACAGTACTACGGTAACAGCATCATTGGCTACCACATCACCAGCGACAACAGCACCTACTATAATGGCATCAACGACAACTACAACAATTACGTCGACAACATCTACAGCATCAACGGCAATTTCGGCGACTATAACCCCTCCTACAATGACGACTGTGCCGCATTTGTCGCCTCTGTCTCAACCTACAGAAATAAAATCAAACACGGAAAATGCTAGCGATCAATTGCGCAGTCTTTTATCGTCCTTGCACTCACCGCAAAATTTTACGAGCAATATGCCATCAAGCCTTGTTACATCAGCTCTAACTGGTTCTGATACTGCTAAAGCCTCCACAAGTTCGGCTTCCATGACACCTAAAGTTGAAACTAACACATCTAAAGAAGTAAGCAGTTCTGTTGGAAAGACAGTAACAGCAACAACAACGGCGAACACGACAAAAATTACAACGGGCTCTAACCGAATAGTCGTCAATTCAGCTACTCCGGCTGTTTCATCCAGCAACACTATGCTCAACGCGATGCTTTCTAGCTCGCTGAAACCAATGGGGACTGGTCCACGTGCTAGCACTGCGCTCACCTCAACCAGTAGTCTGCTTAATGTAGCCAATGTTCAACAACAACAACAGTCTGCCAGTGCCCAAAGACCTCCGGCAACGGCCCAAACAAGTACGGCGGCAAGAACCACAACACAGAGCCCTTCAGTATCCACGAATAGTAATACTGGACGTACCGGCACTGTCTCTGTTACCACAAGTATTCTTCAGTCAACGCTTTCTCAAGCTCCAACACTACTCCATACACAGCTCACAGGAGGCTCTACTCAGAGTAAATCTCTCAGCAGCCTTGCCAGTGAAAGTAAGACTGCAGACGTAGATTCTTCTGGTAAGTAACATTTTTAATGTCCATATTTTCTTATCGCATTATACTTTTTTTTACCGTAATTTCAACGGTATTTTAGAATTTAAAGTCAATATTTTATTAAATAATATTTAAAGGTTTTGTTTTATTAACACTTACATTTTCTAATTAACAGTTGCTGGTAAAAATTCGATTATAAAAAAGGAAACAGAAGCTATTTTGTTTAAAAGTTTTTCTGAAAAAACGCCAACACCGAAAAGCGATTCTGATACAAGCAAAACAAGCAGTTCATCGCACAAAATGGAAGATTCTCAAAATGTATTATTGAAGCAGTTATTGCAAAATACAGCAAGCACAACCAGTTCTGGATCTAGCAGCTCAACTTTGACCTCAAGCTTTCCGAATGTTCCGTCTTTGGAAGCTCAGTTGGCAAGGCCCGTCTCTCCAACACCATCATCTTTGATACCGCCGCTGCTGGATGAGATTCCTTCGACTACTAAACCCACAACGTCAGTAACAGCCGTCCCAACGACTTCAACAACAAAACAAATTTTGAGCAGGGAAACTTCTTTCTTATCTCACGCCGTTAAATCTCAGAGTTCATCTGGTAAAGCAGAGCAAACGAAATCGACACCTGCTGTGTCGTCACCGTTACTTACAAATTTAACCAAACCAATAGTTGAGACGTTGGAAAAACAGCAAGTTAAACCAGCCGCTCTTCTACTTACTCAAACTACTCCACAATCGCCAACGAATGCTCCAACAACGCAAAAACAGGTAGTTTCCTCGACGTCACCGGCTTTGACTACTGAAAAAGTAGCAGAACAGCAGGAAACTTCTGCAGTATCAGCTCAAATAAAATCTACGAACGAAACACCAAAAACTAGTGTAACAAACATACCGCAATTACAAGCGCAACAACAGCAGCAACAACAACAACAACAACAAATGCCAGCCCATGCATTTCCTCCTCGAACTCTACCAATTGAACAACAGCAACAGTCTGTCCAGCAATCGCAGCAACCACCTCAGCAGCTGCAGCAGCAGCAACAGAAGCAAACCTCTGCTGTCTCAAAAAATATTATTGCTGGTGAACCAAGAGACTTGATGCCGAGTCAAAGTCCTCATCAAACTAACATAATTGGACAAATTTCGCATCCCCAGTCTGTTTCACCAGCGATTCAGCGATCATCAAGCGTGAGTACTCCGACGCCAGGCGAATTGACTAAATCGCCACAGTACGTAAGTGCAACTCAACCGCCAGTGCCTCAAACGACGACTCAAGCAATGAGCCGTCAATCTCAGCTGCCACAGGGTACAATCACTCAACACGCCGTGCCTTTAACTGAAGTCAAAAAAGAAATACACGATGAAGTCCTTTCCAGTTGTGGTTCTGCCCAACTGACCGATACCAAAGACTTTTTATCTGCCAAAGAAGAACTTATCGATGGCTCTATTGACGACAAAACTGGTGTGTTTTCTTTCCTTAAACTATTTAAACTTTACCTTTTTAAATAATTTTATTAAATCACAACTTTTTACTTTGTTTGCAGATCTCAAAAAATTAAAAAGGCGTCAATACCAACACAAACGAAGGCAAAGTCAAGGAAAAGATGCTTCTCTAGCTCCTCAAAAGAAAAGACCAAGGAAAATGTCACGCTTAGATGAAGATTACGATACGTACATTGACAATCTTATGGTACAATTACGACAACTGCAACCACTGACGATATTAGAACCAATCTTAGGCAAAAATTATAGCGTATGTCCAATATTCGGCTCAGGAGATTTAACCAAGTTTGGCGGCAGAACAGAGTATAATAGTAGAATCGGTGAATTGATTGGCGTTTATGGAAGAGCCCGACTTACAGGAATTTCTGATCACTATAATACACAACCTTTTGGCGAATTAGAACCTTTGCCTCCTCCTCCGCCTGTTTCTACTCAAAGAAGCTTTTATGATCAAGAATTTCCTCCGCTGAAATTCGATGACAGTAAGTTATTGTATAAAATTATATCATTTTCCCTTAGATTTAATAGCTATAAAAATAATACTATTACTCCTTGTTACTAGTTGACGACAAAAAAGATAATCTTACAGGGCGTGATATAGACACACCTGATACGATCGTCAGTTCATCTTCGCCAGAATGCGTCATTCCAGAATTTATGCAACGGTTTCCTGGTTTAAAATTAATTGAGGAAGATTCTGACGAAGAAGCAGAGTGGTTAAAACGCATTTCTCCAGTTATTCCCATAATTTCTCCAATTCCTATTCGTTTGAAACCTGGACATCTCAAAGATATAGCAAAACAAGATAAAGAAAATATGGGAATTAACAGGTTTGTATTAATATAAACTTTTTTTTTTATTGTAAACATAAATGCCCTTTAAATATTAAAATATATGTTTTCACAATGTCTTAGGCTTAGCAAACCATCAGGCACATCTTTGACGGAAAATGGAAATGTTACCGTAACTCTAACTCTCAATAGTCAAGCCGCAGATGATATTATGGGTGTTCTCAAAGATTTAGCTAACATTCTTAATATTGCTCCTCCAACGGGCTACCAAATTATTGAAAGAACAACTACACCTCCCAGTCAAAAATTAGGTTTATACCGAATTAAAGGAAAAGATGGAAAAGAAGGAGGTAAATTACAATCTCGCAAAATTTATTTTTAAAGCTTTCGTTTCCATACTAAAATTAATTTATATTTTCATGAATTTTTACAGTACCGATTGATATTCAAAGTATATTGAATGGAGCAGCTAAATTTTGCCGTCACTGCGATGTTGTAATACTGAAAAGTTTAATTAGGAAAAAAGTGTCAGATTTACCTTTCTTGAGTAAAGAAGAAGCGGAACCCGGTGATGAACTCTATTTTTGCTCAGTGGGATGTTACATACAGTTTGCACTGATGCATAGAACTCCTAGTCAAACTCAAGATAAGGTAAACTATATTTTTACGTTTTGTTTAACAACGAATATTATTCATCGTACTAAGTAATATATTTTTTTACAGGCGGCTGCGATCGTAGATCATTTGTGTCAAAAGTCAGATTCTAAACTTTTCGATGATGATTTGAAAAAGGCTCAGGAGAAGAAATTAATAAAACAGTCAATTGGCCAAGCTGAATCAATGGATATAGATTTTAGTGAAATAGATCTTGAAAATAAAATAAAAACTGAACGAGAGGATCCAGAATCACAACACAGCAGAGACAGTTTTTCAGACGAAAAAAGACCGAAAAAACACGGAGCGTCTGATGAATTGGTTGAAGAACCACCACCTAAAGTTTGGAAAGGTCTGCGATACAAAATATGGACTACGGGTTCGATGCACCCAACCACAAAATATAAGAAGCCAACCGATCGAGAAATGACAGAGGTAGTATTTTTGTTAAAAAATTATTTTTATCAATATTATTAAATATTATAAAGAAAGTAATAATACAACGTGTATTTTCAGACTCTTTTTCGAGCAGGAGTCACTGTCACTCTACCTTCAAACACAGATGATACTCGACGTTGCATGTTTTGTCAAAATATTGGCGACGGTGCCGCTGATGGTACAGCAAGGCTTCTTAACTTTGATATCGACAAATGGGTTCATCTTAATTGTGCTTTATGGTCAGAAGATGTATACGAAACAGTTAATGGAGCTCTAATGAACTTAGATATTGCTTTAAATTCAGCAAAAAATACAACATGCATACTTTGTCAACAACCTGGCGCTACCGTCAAGTGTTTCAAAATACGCTGTAACAGTCACTACCATCTTGGCTGTGCTGTCAGGGACGGTTGCATCTTTTACAAAAATAAGGTAACTAAATTTAAGTCAAATTAGTGCTAAAACCTTTAACAAATAAATACATACTTATGAATTGAAATGAGTAGCGCAAGGTACTAATAAAATCTAATTTTATGTAATTTTTATTTACAGAGTACATTCTGTGCACAACATGTTCCCAAAAATGAAAAGGACAATGAATTAACGACACTTTCAGTTTATCGAAGGGTTTACATACATCGTGATGAGAATAAACAAGTAGCAGCAGTAATGCATCATTCAGATCATACTAATCTTCTTCGAGTGGGAAGTCTTATATTTTTGAGTGTCGGCCAGTTGCTTCCGCACCAATTAGCGAATTTTCACACGGCAAATTACATCTATCCAGTCGGCTATAAGATCGTCCGTTTTTATTGGAGCATGAGAAAATTAAACAAGCGCTGCCGATACGTTTGTTCCATCCATGATGTGTCAGGTCGCCCCGAGTTCCGTGTACTCGTGCAAGAACCATCGCAAGAAGACGTAGAACTGCGTGACGCGTCACCGCGAGCTGTTTGGAACCGCATTCTCGAACCACTAGCCAAGCTGCGCAAGGACAACAAGACCGTCCAACTATTTCCTCGTTACGTTACTGGCGAGGATTTGTTTGGCCTGACCGAGCCGGCTGTTGTGCGTGTGCTCGAGAGTCTACCCGGCATTGAGACATTAACCGACTATAAATTTAAATACGGTAGAAATCCATTATTAGAGCTGCCCCTAGCTATCAACCCGAGTGGCTGTGCGAGGACCGAGGCGCGTCTGAAGAACCAGTTGCCTTGGAAGCGACCGCATACGCAACGCACCGCCTCCTCCTCTCGCACTAGTTATACACCCGCGTCTAACAGTTCGGGCGAGCTCACGTGTCCCTACTCTAAACAGTTTGTTCACTCAAAGAGTTCACAGTACAAAAAAATGAAGCAAGACTGGCGCAACAATGTTTATTTGGCTCGTTCCAAAATTCAAGGTTTGGGGCTTTACGCTGCGCGTGACTTGGAAAAACACACTATGGTCATCGAGTATATAGGAGAAATTATTCGAACTGAACTAGCAGAAACCAGAGAAAAGCAGTACGAAGCCAGGGTATGTTAATGTTGTAATTTGTTGTATCTGGATTTTTACGGTTGTTCATGATATCTAATGTTCATTATTCTTTCAGAATCGAGGAATTTACATGTTCCGTTTAGATGAAGAACGCGTTGTTGACGCAACTTTGTGTGGCGGTCTTGCTCGTTACATTAATCATTCGTGTAATCCAAATTGTGTGGCTGAAATAGTAGAAGTTGAGCGTGATTTGAGAATAATTATTTTTGCAAAACGAAGAATCTCACGTGGAGAAGAGGTATGATTTAATGCAACGAATAAGGAATCTTTTAAAGTACATGTTTTTCACTAACGTAACATTTATTTTTCAGTTGGCGTACGATTACAAATTTGATATCGAAGATGATCAGCACAAGATAGCATGCGCTTGTGGAGCGCCTAACTGCCGTAAGTGGATGAACTAAAAAGTCGAATCCACCGTTGTTATTGTTGCTACGTTATTGGGTAGGTTTTACGTGGAGATATAAAATAAAAAAAAAATATATATATATATATAAATAAATTTATATAAAATAGGCATTATTTAATTTGTAAAGTGCCATTGCGGTTCGATTAAATAATTTTATAGTGAAGTTGGTGCTATGCCATCACGACATTCCTCCAAAGTTGTACAATATTAGTTTACTTTATATAAAAAAAATGAATTATTTGTATATTACTATCTTATTCTTGGAAGGAACAATGAATTTAAAGCGCGACGTTAGTTTTTACGCAAATTAAATGAATTGACGGACGTGCGTGTGTATACTAGAAAAGTTTGTATCTTTGTATGTTAAATGGAGTCGACCGAAGTTGATCTTGTTGTAATATAGAAATTTATTAAGTATTATTGCATATATATATATACAGCACCATAAATGTACATAAGTAGAAATAAACGTTATTTTGAACCACCAGACAAAAAATTGTGTAAATTTAATAAGTAATCTATTATAGCATTGTACACGAAAATAAATCCGTATAAGATTTAATAATTAATTTGGCATTTTTATTGCTCCCTTTCATCACCATTAGTGTTTATATATTTTTTAGTTTATAAAATTAAAAAATACAATAAAGATAACAGGTTTCATTTTTTAACTATTTAATCACTAGGAACATATTTTTGAAAACTTTTTTATATTAAAATAATAAAATAAATCTTGTAATAAAACAACTTACAAAATAAATTTGAGTATCAGTATAATGAATTATTACACAAGTCTTTTTACGTTTTATACCGGCTTAAAATACAAGAATGAATAAGTACATACAAAATGTAGCTAAAGTATATGTATATGTATAAAAAAAAAGAAAATTTAAAATGCGATTCTTTGGCATTGACACATGCTAAAATCATTAACAATCGACGAATTCACAAATTCACGCAGCTTTGTACAAAGATATAAAGTATTACCATATACATATATACGTATACATTATTAAACATTCTTAAGTACAAGCAGTCGTCTGTATTACATTTACGTGTGCTAATACTAATAAAGTTCGGGTAAATTCATTCATACGTTTAATAATTTGAGTCTTTGAACCTTTTATTTAGCCATTGTAACGTGCACAACAATCGCCATAACAATAATTTAATAATTTAGTAATACTTAATCTACCTGCTTAACAATTCATACTTTTATCGTGCAATTTCATCACGTTTCTTTGAGGTATATTTAAAATTTCTTTTTTACGAAGTTTTACGTATTTTATGAACAAAGTGAACAACGCATTAATTGTCCACCCCAACATTGACGGGTAATAATTGTCTGTATAGATATAGCTAAGAGAAAACTATGTAATCTTTATGAGTGTGTGACTTTGTTAAAACTATCGGTTAACAATGGCGAATAAATTTCTTTAATCTTCATTTCTTTTTTTTATTAAATTGTTTCATTTAAAACATTTGTCGCGATAGATAAAGAGATGGAAAGACCAGGTTGCGGGCGCGCAGTCAAATCCTTGTTTGTAAGGGAAAACAGCTCGAAGCTCGCTTTTGCTCAAGTTGTCGTCGGGTCAGCCCTGTGTCACGTAACAAATAAAGTAATACCAATAAGACATTTTTCCACTTTTTTTTCTGATTTTTTTTACACAAACATCGCGATTTTTCAGAAAGAATTTTTTTTTTCTTATTTTACATTCTATAAAATTATTCAGCAATAAGTATATACGAAATTATTTTTACAAATTACTTTATCTATTAGGGATGTGTAATACCTAACGATTATAACTTATTTTAATAAATAATCTTGACTTTCTGATTTGACATTCATTGATTATTAACTCTCATATTCATTAATATTGCAAACGTAAGAAAATATTTTGAGTGCAAGAAATACTATATTAAAATATTTATATACCGTGCTTAAAAATTATTTTTTTTCATTGTAATCATATTTTTTTCTTTTGTTCATGCAAAAAATATGGTTATTCATTTTTAGTATGATTAGTGCGTCAACTATTATTAGCATAATCTAATGAAATTATCAATTGACCGTGATTGTCGTTATAAACGTAATCAATTAATATTAGTTATTTTACTAAAGAGTCATGCTCATGCTTTATTAAAAATTAGCGCGCTTGTAAAAGTATAAGCAGTATTTGAGTTAATGAAATTATGTATTAAACTTATAGACTAAAATTACGTGAGTGAATGGATAATAGTCTAAGTAGCGTGCGACTAAATAATAAGCAAAAGAAAGACAAATTAATTTCATGGACCATGTAGATTAACATAAGATGTAGAGTTGTATGATATTGTTTAAGTTTGATCTTTATTTTATAATATATTATCCACATATATTACAGTTTTATATACAAGTATTATCACTATAACCTGATTTTACACGCTTTGTTAAAAATCTGTCGAGATTATATAAATGTACGTAAATAATAACAAACAAAATATAACGAAGAATTAATCGCGCGACAACTTAGAATTACAAAAAATCCTTACAAGGTAGAAATGCGAAAAGGAGTAGCCATAATTTGATCTTCTCCTATTACAACGTATCTATAGCACATGTAATGTAATTATGCTTTGGACTAGTTGTTTGTTGCTTTTTAGATTAACGTACTGCTATATTCTTCAACTATTAACTCTCTTAGGCCCACCAACTGGTCTCAACTTGACACGAATTTTTTCACTTTCTACATTAACAATTACAAAACAAATCGCGCTGTTTTGCTTAACTAATATATATGGCAAAAAATTCTTTTAAGCAGCGTTATCTTAACGAGCACTATAATTTATATTTATGTACGAATAAAAATAATAAACGTAATAGATTTAAAAGCAAAATAATTAAATTAACACTAAATTCACGCGTATGTACATTGGTAACGTAATTTTTATGGCTTCGCTTAGACAAAATTATTTATTAAGTATTTAATGTTTATATAAAAAAGCTTCTAAGTTAAACACGATTTTATATTAGTTTTTCATGAAAAATTTGGTAATGTAATAAAAGAAACTATGTTTTTTACTTTCAAAATAACCAACCAATTAACCAACTATTACAACTAATTCAAAACGATATTGGAGTAACGTTTACGTTTTTGATTAAAAAAATAACTTAATTAACACAGGGAGTGGTAAATAACCACTTTTAAGAGATGTTTCTTTCAATTAAATTGTCATGGCTTTTAATATATTATTAATAATTTTCAAATATATGGAATATGCAAGAGTTTCTTACACATCTGAACTATGAGGCGAAGCGTAATTAAGATAGAAATTTTTAAACTTGAATGTTATGACACATTTAAGTACAAGGTTTTTGAATTTTAAAATTTTAAAATTGTTAATTCTACAAAATTTAACGTAAAAAACATCTCTTACATGTACAGTGAAATTTGTAGTTTGTATCTGCTGTATCTTTTGTATATGATCTGATGTTTTTTTAAATGATTTTTCTTATAATTTCTAACTTTCTTTTTTTTAACAAAACGCAACAAACAAATTTCAACAGAACAAATGTAATTACTTTTCTAATAATTCTAAATATAGAAAAGAAAAATGAGTAGCACTCTTTTTTCTGCAACTGCGCAAATTTTGAATCCAGTCTTAATATTCATTACATTTAAATGTTATCAAACGTTGGTTCGACATTTGACAAGATAATCGAAATACTAACAATTATGTAAATAAAATAGTATTAAGTGCAAAATTTTAAAAACATTTACTAATATTGTGATTCTATAATTAAAAATGCTTTAATTGATTTACACTCTAAATTCAAATTTTAAGTATAAAATTACTACTTTTCACAAGAATGAAAAAGTTTACACAGCCTCTGTCAACTTAAATATGTTTAAGGTACATAGCATTAAAAAATTATATTTTTAACTCTACTTGATATTGGCTCTCTTGATTTTAAGAAATAGCATAATAATTGACTTAGTAATTAAGTGGCAACACTTTCTTCCTCTTCAGCAACACTATTAGTTTTTAATTAATTATTAAAAACATGAAGTTTTGCTCATTTATTTCATTCATAAAATTTGTAGAAATATCATAATGTTTGTAAAAACGATTTCTTAATATTGAAAATTAATATCAACAAAAGCTAAAGCATTTTTGAAAATATTTACTTAATTCAAATCCTAACCTGGAATTTAAACAGATATTTTTTTTAACTAAAAACAATTTTATACTCTTTCTCAAAATCTTGAATCTTAGTTTACTGTATTCCAAAATTACTCAAATTTTTATGTAAACTTATCACTATGATTGCATATTAGAAAAGGCTTTTAGATAACACGTATACAAAATTAGGTGTGTGTAAATGACAAATTTAGAAAAATAATTAGATGTTAAGTTAAGCAAACTATATTTTTTTGCTTATTTGATTTCGTCACTAGCATTATTAAATTGTTAAGGGACATTAGCTGTTAAAATATTCATCTTTTTGGCATAAACCCTTGTGTTTTGAATAAATTTAATTTTTACATAACTTTCTAATGTAACAAAATAAGAAAATTGTGTGTAGCAATCAAGTTTTATATATTTTGTTAAGTTTTATATTAATTGTAGATAATTGCATAGAGCTCTACAGTGATTTTGAATTAATTAATCCATTAAAATTTAAAAATCTGAAATTCATTTAGAATATTTCTCATAAAAAAGAAAAATTGATGACTGTACAAGTATGGAAAATTAGTGACTTTCAAAGTAAAATAAAGCAGTTAAAATAATGTCTTATATTTAATTAAAAATGTTATGTAAAATTTAGAATTTAAGAGTAGATTTGTTAAAGTCAATTAGCACAAATTGTTCAAGTATAATGGAAGCCCGTTAAAATATAGTAGCACTACTGTAAAGAAAAAAAAATAACTATGCTTGTTTTAAATAAACACAAATATATCATAAATGTATGCAAATCATATACACCAATTAACAGTTGCGCCGAAAGTCACGTTATTTAGTATTTATGATCACGAGTATTTATTTATAAATTTGTGCCTTGTACTATTAATTCAGTATTTAGTTTATCGTCGAATAATCATTAACAATATTTATACATTGAAGATCTAAATCGATGTATTGTAATACCGCGTATTTTATAGGCAAGCAGCCCAAAGAGGTACGTATCTATAATATTAATTTGTTGAGTTGTATTAGTAATCAATGTACAATACTGAATTGTATTAGTTCTAAGCCCTGATCCATTCACCATTAAATGAATAGCATGTTGGAATAGACATCTAAATGTGCAGTAGCAGACTCCAGATGCAGTTTTTATCATATTTTTTTTCTTTTTTTCAACTCTTTTTTACTATCAGTATAAAAAATCAGTTCAGCTTAAAAAGACTTTACTAAGAATAATTTGGCAGTCTTTATATGTTGATTAAAAAATATTGAAAATTTCTTAAGGATTTAACAAAAATTCTTAATTTTTAATGTAGATGGAAAAATTACTGCTACTGGTTGAGTGCCTGCATACAAAAAAAAATGACTAAACCACACATGCTGAAAAGACACCCATTACACGTCAACCAATGTCCCCACTGTAATCCTGTCCATTTAAAAGGTTACGATTGTAAATGGCAGCCTTGTAACTGTACCTATTTGTGGCGGCCGGTCGATCAGGAACTGGAGGTGGTACCAATGCCACATCGGCATTCATAAAAACTCCACTACCCTCGTCCACCTCGCCAATGCAGCTTTCAACCAAAGATGGCTCGAGATCCGAGTAAGCCAGTTTTGAGCGTAATAGATACGCATACGTTTTGTACCTTTTCAGCTGGAAAAATGTTTTTATCGCAAAGTTTGAATAAATTATTATTAGTTAGACATCATTTCTAAATGGCTAATGATTAAATAAGTTACTCAATAAAGTACCTCATAATGTAAATAAGCATCTTTTTCCTTATAATTTTGAATTGTAAGAGCTTTAGCACCCCTTTCTGGAGGATGCCGCCTGTGCTCATCTAATTCAATTTCTAGTTTGTTTACACGATCTTCGTGATCACGCAGTTGCTCTCTCTGTGTAAATTATTAGGAAAAATTTTTGTTTAGTACATTATAAATATTGTTAATAAAAAAAAAAAGAAAAAAAAGGTGCAGCCTTAAATGCTAAGGGACCATTAGCGAATTGCACAACTACTCACTGGACTTAATTTCGTATGACTGCATGGAAGCAAAGGCCGTTGAAACTTTCGTTGAGAACCTACCGCGCCGGCAAGCGGCTGACTGGAGAAGCTGGCACAGACGAAATTGATTGTATCAATCCAGGACTGCAATTCTTTGGAATCACTAAAAAATATTTCGCCATTGAATAAATTCCTCAAACATTTTAATTATAAATCATCAAAAAATTTCATAGTCAACCGTAATTATACCTAGTTTGAAAAAGATATTCAGCTTGATCGGCAGTTTGTAATCTAAATACGTGCTGTTTTTTCGTGTAGTCCGACGCTTTTGTAGCAAGGGCGTGATGAATACGTATGGCATTGTGCAAACTGTCACTACGAAAGCCGTGTTCATCTTTGTGCAAATATAATACAAGTTCTCTTAATGTACAGTAATACATTTTCCATCCTCTTTTTCCAAATGGAGCTGAAAATATTTAATTGTTGTAGAGATTGTTAACAAAACTATTTTACAAGTAATAATTCAGTATCACAAAGATAGCGAAAAAACAAAATTACTCTTTTTTCCGTTGGCATCGAAACAACACTTGCGCATGACGTAACCCTTTTTAAACTCTGTAGCACCAGTAACGTTTGGCACATCAAGAAATGGATTTCCGGCTCCAGACATTACTGAACCATCTTGCTGCATCGCTTGAGAATTAACTTCATCTCCCTCGTCATCCCTATTAATAAAAAGCGTTAAGTTAGTCAAAGTTTATTTTACGATAGTGATTAAACTTTTGATTGATTTACTTACAAGGCCCATTCAAGTGGAAACGATTTAATGGCATTGTACAACTGCTTCAGTACATCTCTTGGAAAATTTTCTCCATCATTTAATTCTGAAAGATTGTCGATGAAATCTGAGCACGACATTTTTATGCCGATATTTTGACCGTGAAGATCCGTATTAAGCAGCATTATAGCGCACGTCAACGTATGAGCAGCATCTGCGGACATTTAAAATGTAATTCATCTCGATTTATCCAACTATTGATTAAACGAAAAACATTTGAAAATAACGTTGTCAAACCTTGAGAATTAAACGATCCTGGATTGCAATCTAGGTACCTCTTTGAAAAATGAACAAGAACTCGTTCCCGTTCTTGGGTCTCCCCAGCTAACGAGAATTGAGCAAGGAACTTTCTGAGAGCCACGTCCAGCGTGTCTCGTTCGAAATTAAAGTATTTCAGGTATTCTTCAGCGACTGCTCTGCTAAAGTCGTTGCTGTGGAAACGTTTTTATATTAGAATACGCAATCTGACATTTCTATATATCGGAAGAATATAAAGGAAAACTGTAAAAAGCCTTACTTTTTGCTGAGGTGTCTCGAGACGTCAGATTTTTTGAAGCCATCGAGCGAGTACAGTCTTTTAGCTAATCTCACAGCCGACGGTATATCGACAGCTTTTGGACTATAGTGGAAGCTGTGCAAGCTTTCAATGTCACTTTCTTCATCCGCGGAATACGGCGGCGATGCGCCACTTTGTTTCTGCTCGTCGTAATTCGACATACCACATTGCTCCCGATCCTCCTCGAACTCTCTCAGCTCCTTTGACAAAATAAGAAGATTAAACTTAAAAATTTAATTCGGTGCAATGAAAGAAATTTAAATAAGCATCGTAAAAACGGAAATTATCGTAATAATATTAGAAATATGATAAATATAGAGACCTTAAAATTATCACAAACCTGATAGCCTTGATGTTCAGACATAAGACCGTTATTTCTCTGCTGGGTGGTAGGCGATTGCTGAGTATCAGATCCAGCACTGCCAGGCCTCCGCCTGCCTTGTCGTGGACTAGCGTGCCTAAGATTAACCGTTGGCTCTTTTTCTTGGCCTGGGCCCTTGACTTGTATAACTATCCTATGCTGTTCGTCCTGTTGCTGCTGCTGTTGCTGCTTGTAACGCTGGGGTGGCTCACTAGCCAGAATAGTAGAATCGCTGTCGCTAGGATCGCTGACCATCATGATATCACGAGCACTAAGTATGTCCATGGTCTCTTCGTCGTTATAATCCGGACTGGACATATTGCTAATGGCCTCGGACTGGCTGAGGTCGCCGTTGGTCGCCAAAAAGCCCAAGTTTGATTGCTGTTGCTGCTGTTGCTGCTGCTGTAGCTGATGCTGCTGCGACTGCTGCTGCTGCTGATGCTGGTGGGAGGAGTGGAGCTGCTGATGCTGCTGTTGCGATTGCTGGAACTGGCTCGACTGCTGGGCCTGATTCAGCTGGGGGAACCTACGGGAGCCAGAGTTGGAGGACATGACGGAAGACGAGACCGAGGTCGGGGAAGCGGGCGAGAGGGATCGTTGGGGACTCGTGGCCTCGGTCGAGGACGAGGATGAGGAGGACGAGGATGAGCCGGAGCTCGACGAGTGGGAGGAAGAGGAGTTGGATCCAGCGTCCGATGAGTGGGGCGAGTGCAAGCCGGCCACAGCGCTTGCGCTCACGGGGGCGTTGTACGTCCAGACGATGCGGTCGCTCTGCCCGGGGCCGCCGCTTTCGGTGCGCGGGTCCAGGAGCGTGTTGAGCGACGAGGTTACGTCGTCGTCGATGTCGATGTCGACCGTCGACATGGACGGGTCTTTTTGGAACTGGAGCTGGTCCTCGGACCTGGAGGTGCGCACGAAGCCCGAGGAGTAGTTGCCAGCACCGGCGGCTCCGCTGGCCGAGCCGGCTTGGGCGCCACCGGCTGCGCCCGGCTCGGACCTCTCGCCGGACATCTGGATGCTCTGGCCGCATCCGCGCTTGCTCGTGCCGACGGGCGAGTTGTTTGCGGAGCTGGAGTTGCCGCCGCCACCGCTGCCACCGCCTCCTGCGCCGCCGCCACCACCGCCGATGCTGGTGCGACGTTGGCCGAGAGTCTCGTTTGGGCTCGTGGGTACCGAGTTATGGTGGTGGTGGTGATGGTGGTGGTGGTGGTGGTGATGGTTGTTGTTGTTGTTGTTGTTGTGGTGATTGTTATTGTGGTGGTTGTGGTGTTGGTGATGGTGTGTCTGGTGATTGTTGTACCTCAGCGAGTCGACCTTCTTCTGGTGCTTGTTGGGCAGGAAGCCGCTGCTCTGCTGGGTGCGCGACAGGTTCAGCATTAGGTCACCCGTCATCATGTACGCCTCGAATCTACTTTGTGGAAAACAATTGATTCCGTTAATACTGCGGCATTGCTTATTGCCAGGCTTAAAATCTAATTCGAGCATGCAATTACATAATTGAGCCACGTTGTTAAAAAGAAGAGGAAAAAAAAAGAACACTAACGACAAAGCTAAAGTTTTACTAGCTGCAAAAAGTAATTATATAATTTGTCAAGCATTTAGACTATGACAATAGTATATTCTTTACAGATGTTTTCATTTTTGTTTTTTTACTAACAAACATCATTTTTCTCGGAACGGTTATTTTCAGTTCATTGTTGTCAAAAATATTTATATTTCATCTCCGTTACGTGGGAAATATTTTTTTTTTATTCTCACTGCTTTATTCTACGTAGTTTATAACTCCTACAATAGCACGACTATAGTTGTTGTAATAAAATTGCTTCGTAACAGGAATAAGAATGAAAAAATTCTACTTTAGCACTAATGTTTTGAAATTACAACAAATTTAAATAATATGTGTACAATAGTATTTGTAAACGTATTGGCTAATTTTGACATAAATGGAAGAAAGACGCTTACCGACCTTATAGTCTTAATTTAAGAAAAAAGGAAAGGCATAGATCTCAATCAACTGACATAAAGTAAGAAGGATTGAGCGATTAAATATTTGTTCGAAGTTCAACGTTAATAAAACAATGCTTGTTTTAGCCCTTACGTTTCTGTAATTCTTGAAATGATAAATATTTACAAATCTTTTTAAAAATTCAAATAAAAGTCGGAAACTACACGGAAGTTTCTGAGAATAAAATTAAAGAAAAAAAGTTAAACACCGTAGTCGGTAAGCATTAACACAGTGAGTACGGTTCCTTTGACGAGGTTTTTAAATACATTAGAATTTTAAACACAGTCGAGAAAATTGTCCTAAAGAGATAGTAACGATTTCAAGCAAAGTTCAGGTGAAAATACAGACAAGAGATAGCAAAATTTGTAAAATGTCCACACAGTACAATATTCAAAAGATAGAGATAAAAATCTTTATAAAACTTTTAAGTAGCTCTACTTTCTACTGCTAAGGTTGTAAGTACACAATGTAATAGTTTTATAGAAAAACATTACCTACAGACTATTTCACTAAATTTCAGAGAAAAAATATTTAATGACTAATGTAAAATATTTTCTAAAAATATTACAGTAAGATAATCTAACATTTAATAGATTGTAGAAAGAAAAACTTGTTATAAATTTGTTGAACACAGTTTGAACAAAATTTGTTTTTATTAAATGTTTCAATATTTGATTACATTATCAAATCAGCATAAAAATTTTGTAAAAAAAAAATAGAATAAAATCATTTTGCATTGGTTGTACAATTTGTAGGTTACTTTGATTCAACAACTGTTTTATTTAAGTAGATATATTGGATAATGATAAATATACCTTTTTATGTAGAGTGTAATGAACAAGAGAGCACATTCTTATATTTCCAAGACAAAAACATTAAGAGAAAAAAAAAACGTTTTATAATTAAAAACACCTAATAGCTTGGCTACATTTTTAACCGTGTAGTATTCACTCTTTTTTGTTCTCAGTTATAATTCTTATCACATCTATATACAATAATATCAAACGACGAATGTTTTTAGCATTGAATAATTTGTAAATTGACAATTAGCATTAACATGAAAGGAAAAAACCATTTCAAACCTGCAAATTTATAGTATGCATATAATACAAATTTCACAGTTGAATAACTTATCTGCTCAAGCTATCGATAGTCGAAATGTAATGACGCTTTATCAATAAAGCAGGCAAAATAAGAATAAACAAAGCTTGATATGTGCGTATGTATATAAAATATCGCTAATATACATATAAATCCGGCGCAAAGCAGATACGCAGCTTGAAAATGTTAATTTTAAAAAATTGAAGCCTCGTGTACAAAATAGAACCGAACTGTCTGCCGAGAGAGTCGTTGGGAAAAAATACTCTAGGCCGTTTGCCGAGCGAACGGCTTAAAGTTTATGCAATGAGTTGGTTAAACGAAGGAGCGTACCTGGGCGGATTTTTCTGTCTAGAGAACTTGTCGGCGCCAAGGGGCTCCCACTGGGCGCGTTCTTCCTCTCGGAAGGTGTCGGACTGCTGGGAAGGTACGAGGGCCTCGAGGTCCGACGAGCCGGAGCCGTCGCTGCACGAGCCGTTGCTCCTCGAGTGGGAGCTGTTGCAGCTTGCAGACATCGCTTGCTGCTGCTGTGACGGCGAGGCCGAGGCTGGCTGGGACGGCGGCAGCTGGACCTGCTGCTGTGACTGCGACGGATTGAGCGAGTGCTCCGGCGAGTCCGAGGAGGCACGGCCGCCCTCTCGATTCTCCGACTCCTCGCCGAACACGTCCGCGTGCGGCAGCAGATTTCGCACGCGAGCTTTTATCGCCGGATCTGTAATTTACCAGTGAGCTGTGAACTTTTCTGTCAGACTTTTTACTCCTCCCTCTCTCTTTCTCTCCTGGTACGCAGAGCAAAGGAGAGATAAAGAGATGGAGATATATACTGCGTAAAGAAAGATATTGCGTTAGGCCCATGCATATATATAGACAAGTCATTTCCAATTCGTAAACTAATGGACTCGCTTTGTCTTTTGTCGCTCGAATTAACTAGAGAGATAATTGACTAAATTTCTTGAAGAAAACGAGGCACTATAGTTATTACAGTCGATAGAAAAGCAATACAAGGAACATAGATAGAATTTCATGAGAAAGGTGCTACAGATATACTGTTTCATATATTATAGTACACAATAATAAATAAGATGCGAAATGAAGAAATTGCCTCTGCATGCAGATGAAATTGCGCCGTTGTGAAGGATATAGTATTGTGTAAAAGGGTATAGCGCAAGCCAGGACAACTAGATTGTTCTGTTTTTGTTTTACCTATGTTTTTATTCATACAAAATGCCGGCTTGGCTCTCAGTGATTTTCACTCTAGTGCGCCGAGCTGTATCGTGCTTTAATGGATGTTTGATAAACTAAAGGAGGAAGATAGAAAGAGAAAGAGAGAGAAGGGAGCGAGAGAGAAAAGTTGGCGCACACTTACCCCTTTGCAACTTTAACGTAACGGTGTCCGACGAAAGTCGTAGACATTTTAGAACTGAAACAAAAGTAGAGGAGATGCTTGGACGAATTTAATGACTCTCCTGCGTTGTTGATTGTTCAAAAGCTTCGAATTGTTTTAGCCTCTGCCTATATACTTTGATCCTACGCATTGATTCCTGCGGGATTATTTTTTTTTCTTCGCTTATTGTTGACGATATCTTGTTTCAAAGAGACAGCCGTTCGTATTTTTATGACCCAGTAAACACCGTGACCTTAGAGCGTGGCGAAAGTATGTATACGTATAGTCAATAGCGTATTATGCTCATCAATTGACTTTTTCACTTTCTAGGTTAAATTTTCAAAGATTCCGAACTTGCAGAGTTTGCAGCCGTTAACCAATAAAAATATATACGGTTGAAACTGCATTGCAAACAAAAAACTCGAATGCAATCTTTAATTATTTAATAAAAATGTTTAAAGCGCGAATTTCCCCGGATTTCTAATTACAGAATGAAAAATCATCTCGGATTGTTGGCACAAAGGAACACTTTTAAGACATTCACTGTACAAACGGTTTATTTGGCTTAGTCTGGACTGAAAGGAAGTAAAACAAATTGACGATAAGCACATCGAAAGTGTTAGAACGAGGCCTTTTCAGAAACAAAAATATACGGGCGCGTTACATGCAGGCGTTTGTGGTGTAAAATCAACTTTTTCTTTTTCGAATGCGCGCACACACGCATGAAAAATCTGTAGTCCTCTCATGACCTCACCATACTTTTACATATTTTAACATCCCTTTTTCCACGAACACGCCAAAAAAAGTAGGTTTTGCTTTTCTTGCTTGGTTTTTGCGCAGCCCTCGACTTGATTAAGAAAAAAGAAGGGAACTTTCGACCATAGTTTCATTTTTCTTCAATCCGAAATTTAACTTTTTTCTTCTCGTTTAGTTTGTCTTTGGTATTTTTGCAATTTTTCCAACGTCTTATTTTTAGACGATAAGAAAAAAAAATTGAATTACCTTCTTTAGTACTGTAGCGATTAACATCGACTTCGTTGACCCTGAGCAAGACGTCACCAGCCTCAACCTGAAACACAAAAAATTAATTTACTTAATTTCACCCTTTATTGAAAATTTATATCGCTCGTAAATGGTAAATAAACGAGCGTGCTTGCTTAGCTAAAGTAATTGAAGGTGTCTTGGAACAAAAAATATTTCCTATTACACTCGGACTATCTACGGAGCCCCTTCTTCTGCGATATCTTACATTTTTTAAAAGATAACCGAGCCAGATGGCTTGCCGCACTCCCGGCTAGTCTATACATATGTGAGCATTGCGCTAGCATGTCAACAAGAGCTACACTGGGAAGCCCGAGAAGACACACTAGGTATATTTTATGGATGGTTAATAAATGCGCTTTTCTATCTTTACTTTATTATCATTTGTACGCGTTTACGTTGATTAAAGAAAATCTTGTTATAAAAGGTCTTTAACTGTAGTCATCGTATGAATCAATCGATTAAATTACAATTGAATCAACGGGAGGCGAGTCATTATCAACAAGCAAGATGTAATAAATTATTTTAGTCTAGCCAATTAAAACTTGGTGTATTTCTTTTAGCCTGCTTGAAGTAAGCATTTTAACGATGTTTTCATTCCATATATATCGGCCCAGTTATATGTGTATACACACTTGTACATTTATATACATAACTTGATATTTAGACGCGGCGTTTCATTAAATGCGTCGATTCACGGTCACTGCAATACGCAAATTACGCAACGTTATTGCGTTGCTTATTGAATAATAGCACAGGAAGTATTGAAAATACATTCCTCCAAAAGGGTAAAAAATTCAATATCAGCCGTTGACGAAATGACAGCGTCGACTCTCGGAGATTTAATAAAAAGCTCTTATTTGGCACACTTGTTAAACGAGGCAAGGGCGACAGAATCAGACGAGTGAAATGATATTAAACAAGGCGGCAGCCGCAGCAGCAGGCACAGGGAGGAGAAGCAGCTGACGCTAAGGAAAAAGCTCTCTTGCGCCATTGACACTCACGAGCTTTACCTCGTCGGCCAAGCGCGCGTACTTAACGTAATCAAACACATGCCCGGCGGCACTTCTCGTCTTGGCGCAATCGCGCAGAGTTCGCGAGAGCAGGGGACAGCAGCAGCTGCTGCAGTACTCGATCAGCTTCATCCTGCAGCCCCGCGAAGATAACGACGATAACAATGCGGCGAATCGCCCTATCGTTGCGCGCGCGCTACCGACCCCGTCTAGACTGACGACTCTCGCGTCCCTCTTGCACGCTGCGTCGTCTGCAGAGCAGCTAGTCTCCTATACCTGCCAATTATTATTTTTAAACAAACGCGACATTGACTTTGTTGTGTAGCGAGTGATGGTCGCCGCTTGCACATTGCCGCTGCTGCTAACGCCACTAGCCTCATCTGTCTGCCTGCTAGGCGGGCTTTAGGCTCTCGGATATATTTAGAGCGTAGTCGCTACCGAGGCACATACACCACACCGAGCCTGGGTAATTCACTCTAGTGCTAGGGATGATAGCGATGACTCCACTCTGACTTTAATGTTGGTAGCAAGAAGATTCGATGTGGCCGAATAAGATTTTCGGTTTAAAAATATCACGCATGGAGAGAGCTTGTTTGTAAGCGGTAAAAATAATTAATTCGAGATTCCAGCTGTTTTCCGTTTGTTGTTTCGACTAATATAGGTATTTAACAATGATGCGACGAGCTCTAGGACAAATAAATACTTGACAAAGGTTTGTTGGAGTTTCAGGTATATTTGTGTTAGTATTACAGAGGTCGACATGAATTTAACGAATATTACATTGACGTTCGCTTTGTACACGCTGGGAAACTTGGTACAAATACAAACAAGCCACACGTGACTTGTGTAACTCAATGCACGTCTTTGTATTTGTAAATAAATAGAGCACGTGTGTATTTTGTAAAATTTTGCATTACATTAATCGGAACGTATTTATATGATTTATTTATAGTTTGTGAATGTTGCGAATTAAAGAAAATATTTAGCTCTGCGATTGAATGAGAACGCATTTAAAATTGCAAGGAAAATAAATAAATACTAGTCTGAGGCTATTTTCTCAAATTAATAGTCTGTTTCCAATTATTTAAAACACGTTGTATCGTAGTCCGGCGAGATAGGTTGACGACTGGAAAATAATATGGTTTCTTTTTAAAGTTGCTTCTAATTAACCCTTATCTTATTAGACGCTGACACGCAATCTTCTAACGACACAAACGTTTTTATCAAATCATCCCTACCTATTTCATGAAGATGACGGCGATATACGAAATAGAGGATCGCGTGGTTGTGCTATCAAAAATAAGTTTTATAAAATTTAATTGAATCTGTATAATTTACAACGACTTTAAAAATATTGATACGCTGTGTTAATTTTTTCTACGAGTGCGTTATTTAATAATAAAAAGAAGATGCAGGACTCGATTGATAGTGAGTCTGATTTTTTATTATATCATATTAGCAGTTTTAACCTTGTTCGCCAAGTTTTTCATGATTAAAATAAAAAATGTATATAATGAGATATCGTTTCATACGAGAAAAAAGCTCTGAACAAAAAGGCTGGGTGAAAAAATATAGCGACTGTAAAGTATTATGTATCGCGTATATTTATAGGGAAATAACAAACCCTTAAAGGATGAGCAATAAAAGAGAAAGATAACGCCGAGTCGTGTAACATACACCAATGGCTTATCGATCGTCGTGCTTCATTCATTTCTAAGGCAGAGCCATCCTCTCTCTGTATTATAATGGCTCAACGGTGACGATTGCGCGCGAGACCCTTTTTATCTCTCTCTCTCTCTCTCTCTCTCTCTCTCTCTCTCTCTCTCTCTCTTCGCCATGTTCGAGCGGCTTTAATCGAATATATTTGAATTTTAGAACCCAGCAGTTCCTGCTAAAACTGCAGATAAAAGTTTATATTCTTTCTCGCGTAAACATGTTTTGCTTTAGCAGTGTGTACATACACCTACGCACGTAAATTTTATTCACTGAAATAAAAGCGCAATACTTTCCGAGCGAGTATTTCAAAGCGCAGAGCAAGGAAAAGAGAGTGCAAAAAGAGAGAGAGAGAAGGAGCTGTAGATAAAAGGAAATAGGATGAAATTGATTAGATTTCTAAGATGTTCCGGCGCAAGTTTGGCATTGCCCGTCGCGAGATCAGCGTAACCCATCTTTCGCACGTGAGCCAGTGCCAAGCGTTTGGCGAGCGAACGAGCGAGGATGGGAGAGGCAAGAGTGCAAGTGGCAACGATGGGGTGCGATGCGTAACGTATGCGCCGCACGCGTGCATTGTCAGAGCCTGCAGCACACGGACAGAACGGATCAGGCTCATAAGCCGCGCTCCCCGGCTAATGTAAGCGTACGTGTGCGGCCGCTTATGCTGTGTGGGTTAGCACGCGGGCCCGGTGTATCACGTGACGCGGGTATTCCTCGAGCGTCGCGTGGCAGTAGCAGTAAACCTGCTGGCGGGGCGGCCCTTACTTGACAGATCCAATAATTGCGCGCTCTCCGTGCTCGGGGAGAGTGCGCTGGCACAAAGGCCGCAGCACACACACTCACACGCTATGTGGGAGGAAAGTACTTGCTATTTATACCTGCCGACACTCTGTCAGTCGCTCGACCTGCCATTCCCATCTCTTTCTGTCTATCTGTTATTCGCTCCTCCGTCACTCACATATCCCTTTTTTACTTATGTTTTCTTTGCTTCTTATACGGGTTTATGAGCTGCTAGTTCCTTGACGCGCGCTATCGATAACGATTTACCTACTGCTTCGTGATTATTAATCTTCATCACCTGCAGGTTAGATTAATACTTGTTTGTCAGGCCTGCAACCTGGCAATGCAGTGTTTGCAACTCTTTATTTTTTTGCGTAATGAGGTAAATACAAGTCATCTGATGAAACTAACATTGGCAGTTATATATATTTGTTAACAGTTTTAAAAATCTAAAGTGAGTTTTACACGAATAACCTGTCGCTTATTTACATGCATATACTTTTGATAACGGTATCTAATATGCATGTAGAACCACTTGGTTTTTTTTAAAGCAAATTTATCACTTCAATATTACAGGAAAGGTAACGGCGCAGAAAGAGAAGAAAAGAGGGAGGGATGGATAGAGAGAGGACGGAGAGGGGGTGGAAGAGAAATGCAGGAGAGTCTCGAGCGGTAAAGCTGAAAGCTCGATAGCTCCAAATAAAGCTCTTGGAGTTTGCTTTAGTTTCCAGTCGCGTAATGCATATAAAGGCTATACGCCGCTAAGGCAGCGAAAGAGAAGGTGGAGATGGCAGTTATAACTTTTGACTTCTCTCTTTTTCAACATAAAGGGCGGAAGTACGACCTACGCAGTTCTGACGTGTGTGCGCGCCAAGCGAGAAAGTACATAGAGAAGCCGTGTGTGCGCGCGCGATGCCGCCGCCGCTCTCTCTACGACGCAACCGTCTTTTCCGATAGAAGGTGTGGTTCGCCAAGTCGCTTCGATCTCTCACGCCGATGGACTTTACATACACTCTATGCTGATGTAAAACCAATGGCAATTTTTCGTAAAATATTATATTTTCTTTTTTCTACCTTGTTGGAGCTAAATATCTG
Source organism: Anagyrus pseudococci (assembly GCA_030522585.1). Classification (NCBI taxonomy): domain Eukaryota; kingdom Metazoa; phylum Arthropoda; class Insecta; order Hymenoptera; family Encyrtidae; genus Anagyrus; species Anagyrus pseudococci. Next base: position 66,115 of record JAPYYQ010000036.1, on the reverse strand, counting down.
TGTCACCTGCGTTTGTTGCTGAGAGGGGCCTTAGAGGCACTTAGGGAGTTTTAGCATCTGATGTAATTAATGGATTCCATTTAAAAGTTGCCGAGTATTTCAGTGGCTTCGCCAGACAGTGAGATACCATAGCTGTACGTTGACTTATTCGCTATATGGAAACTAAATATAAGCATCTTTTTGGCTTTGCGCATCGACTGGGGGGTGTATTGAAAAATTGCGTCGAAAAAAGAGGTTTCTCTTTTTTTTTCGTTGACGATATTGGCATATTGGAATAGCTTCATGGATCTCTGATTTTCTCGGAAAGGAAAAATCGTAATCCATCAGTCAGCTGTCAAGAGCTACTCAATTACAGGACTTTTTTAATGGCGGAGCTAGAGAAAGAGGGAAAAAAAGTAGAGGCGAAGAAAAAAACGAGAGTGGAGCTTTTTGTGTGAAGTCGTTGTAAAGAAGGTTTTTAAGCGAGATCGCGTCCCGATGAAAATTTAACGAGAGCACATTGACAGGTCGTTCGGCCGGAGTGTGCGGCTGGGGTACGGGCAATTGCCTTATCTGCCGGGCATCTGTTTCGTAAGTAAAGAAGTAAATTTAGCGTGCGAGGGTCAGATAACTCGTAAACGAAATTGCTCCAAAGCCAAGCAAGAGAGAGAAGAGAGAGAGAGGGAGAGAGGGAGAAAGAGAGTCGGGGACGCGCGGACGTGACTCAAGTACCTTCGCAAATATAACGCAGCCGCATGTGAGGATGGAGGAGGAGGAGGAGGAGGGACGCGACGGAAATAGCTGCGGGACCGACGTACATCCAGCAGCAACCGCCGCAGTCCATGGGCGAGTAGCGGTCGCGTTTCCACCCACACGTATATACATATATATACACATGAGGCGTAACGCCGCCACCGCCGGACAAATCGCCCTTGTCAAATCAGGGGGGAGCAGACTAGACTGCTGCTCTGCTGCTGCGGTTCTCTCTCCCTCTATCTTTGCCTCTCACTGCCACCACCCCGTTCATCGTCCCTCAGCTGAGACGACGATTTTTTGCCCTCTGCGTCCGAGGCGACTAGGAAAGACCCTTGATCCTACCTCCCCCCCCCTCCCTTCTGTCGACTAAACATTTGATTTGCAAGAGAGCTTGTATTGAGTTAGCGTGGATTTTGGCTGGCACGACTCTGCGATGCTAATGGACTATGCTGCTCTTGAATATTTTCCAAGGGTTAGATGGAAATATTGTAATTTACGAATAAAGTAAATAATCGAGCGCGTGCCTGCATGGTATAAGGAGAACAAAAGGCATTTCGCTTTTTATTATTTTATCAAAGTGAAAGTCTCTTAAGCTCGGCCGGAATAAAAACAAAGCACACAAGCGCCAAGCCGAGGACTTGTATTCTCTGAATGAATATCCGAGAAGGTTTTTATTTGGTCTACATACGAAAATGCTGTATGTGTATATATCGCTGTTACAGTCGTCCCCCACCCCTTGCCGCTTACAGCTTTGTCTCTCTCTCGCACTCACTCTCTTTCTGTTATGTTTTCATTTGTCTTAGTGGGTATCAAGGTTCGGGATCCCCTTTTTATCTATTTTACAAAGTGCGACCCAGTGTTAGCGGATTCTTTTGACGAGCCATCCAGTAATTGAAGCTCGTCGCTCGTCCTGGCTTACTTTTTTTTTGCGAGGCGGTTTTAAAAATGAGCTCTTTTTTTTGAAAGACTTTAAAGCTCTTTTAAAATGATTTCGCGCTTTGGCCGCACAAGCGCGCAAACTACGTTTTGGTTTGTATACACAAGGGCAAAAAGGGAACCCTCGCTCGCCTTTGCTGTGTTATAAGCTGTATGCCAAGAGAAACCACACAAGATTATCGACCCACGAATTACGATTATTAATCTGAAAATTAATTTTTCTAGGCTTTACGCTAAAGCATAATCGCGTTACGACATCAGTATTCGAATTTTCCGTATGATTCGTGAAACTTGACGATATGTGATTCGTCATCGAAACCATATTAGATTGTTCGAAGCCAACAAACGCACGCATAAAACACAAATTTTTATTGTCCGCAGGATATAGGCTCTTGGCTCTCTCGCTCTCGTAGGCGCGTTCAAATGTCTCGGTTTCTATTTGCCCCGCGCGTCTTCCAGCGAGTGGGCAGAAATAAAAAAGAAGAGGGAAAAAAACCCCCGAACAAGTAATACAGGGGGGGTTAGATAGGTACGTCTCATGAGACAAACACCCTTCCCTCTCTGGCTCAGCCCCCTCGTGAAACGCCGAGTCATTTTCCCCTCCTCGAGGCGCAGCCGGTGCGTAAACACATTTATGATTCCGGCTCGTCCATTTTTGTGCAGGGGTTGCACACGTTGCTTGTACTCGCGCGCGCGTGTGTGTGTCTATACGCGTGCGTCCGCCGTCTGGTCTGCTAAACCGGAGACGGCATAAATGCTACCTTGGAATATATTTTTCGGAAAGTTATAGGTGACGCACTGCAGTCTGCGATTGCCCCCCTCCCTTCGGCGGCATATACAGGTATACGCACGTATACGTATCTACTAACTAGATCGTATTTTCACCCTAGTTCAAATTAAAATGGTCTAAGGCGGCCGAGCTCAAAGGCTTAGTCATTTCATTTGCACTTGAATTCACTTAATTTTTCACTCTCGATACCCGATCTCATTGTCTCTCGGTGAAGAAACGACTTTTTTAATTACGAAAAGACCGTCTGATTTGTTACTCGATTAGATATGAATCTCGTCAGCTTCCTCTATTGATCGAATGAAAAAAAAAAAAATATCACAAAACTTGTGCATTTATTGGTTAGGGAAATTAAAGTAAAGACGACAGAAGTATTTACTTTTCAGTTTGCCGCAGGAGATAGTTGCATATACGCCCGGAGGGGGTAATGCAAGGGATAAAAGGAAGGAAAAAAGGCAGGTAGCCGAGGACAGAATATCATCATCGCCGGCAGTTAAGCCGCTTGGAGCGCGCACCTAGCATAATTAGCAAAATAAAAGCAAATGGCTCGTGAGAAATGTAATCACTTGCCCCTCTATATACCTGCTGCTTCGCTAGCAACGAAATAAAAAAGCACAGGAGAAAATCGACGGGCTGCGGGCATATATCTATTACCGCTTAATTCGCGCGGCTCACAGGTGTACAAGAGTCGGCGGGAATCGCAGGTTTTCTCTCGTGTTTTGCGTTTTATTTAACGAGCGGTTAGCGCAGGAGGGTAAAGAGAGGGGTGTCGGCGCGCGCCAAATCGCCCCCGTGCGGGGCCCGAGAGTAGTCTCTCGCGGCGACGAAAGGCGTAACTATGCGACAACGGGCCGAGAGGGAGAGCCGCCTCGAGTAGATACGACTCGATGTTATACTTGCCAGACAAGCCGCGCCCACTTCTCGACACGCTGCACCGAGTGTCTGTATATACGCGCGACGCTGGCGGCAACCTGCCGGCGCCTCCGCCGACGTGTGCTACTCGCTTTCTCGCTTCTTATTACGCGCAAAAACACACGCCGATTTCAAACGAATGGCCCGGCACAATTTCGGTAGAGATACTACGCGTTTATTTATTTCTAATCCTCTTCTCGTGTATACAATGGCGCGCATTTTTTTGGATGGAGTCAGGGTCGTTAATTCGCGGGAAAACGTTAAATCGCCGGTTTTCCGAGAGTTGATTTTTCAGTAATGAAATATGATGGCTCTTACAGTAGAATCAAAGCGAGAATTTACGGATCCGAAGAACGGGGTCGTCCAAGATATACGGGCGCTAGGTATTGCGCCGAGAGTAAGGAACTTTTCCATTTACAGGACTAGTTTTGAGTTGCCGAGGAATATCCCCCTTCGGAATATGTAGCCTGGCTCTGCAGAAATGACAGTTGCTCGACGTATACTCGCGCGCAAGTGCCGAGCCGTGTTTCTCTCCACGCTCGCGCCTGGAATTCGCGTGCGGTGTAAATTTCTTCGGCTCTTTATATATTAAACAGCCGCGCGTATATACATACATATCGATAGGTTATTACGTAAATTCAGGATTTACCTGGCTGGTTATCTAATAAACATTGTATTTATATACGTATACAAATTTTATACTTTTGTTGTTCTGGATTACATTATACCTTTTTTTTATACAATTTTATTATGCGTATTTTCTTTTTATTTATCAATTTTCGCTACGTTTGCAGTAAGTTTTTTTGTATCATACGCACGATCGGCATTTCAGGAAGAAACACGGTAGAAGATCGTGTTGATAGCACGTAATAGGTTCCGCTATTTTTATCAGCATGAAGATTTAAAGGGTCAAACATATATATTTTTTTAGCAAGCTTATTTAAAAAAAAACTTGTTTCGCCGTACAGATTGTCGAGCCGTAAAAATCTCTCGGAGAACATACAAGGGAGACATCGAACAAACCCCAGTGGGTCCTTACTTTCGACGAGAGCAGAGAGTTGACCTGTAAAATTCAGAGGTGCAATGGCAAGTGACCTGAGGTCCTTGAGCGTTTCGTCTGTCTTGCCGTAGCTTGAGAAAAAAGCTTCAGCTGATAATAAAAGAAAAGCAGCGGTTACGATAAACTTGAACAGTTTTAAATAACGTAAGATGTAGTTGTATATTTAGTAGTCTAAAAATTGATCTAAAACATAATGTTTTATTCTCGCTTGGCAAAAGAAGTTGATTCTCGTAACGTTGAAGAAGCTTCATGAAAATTTCATGCTGATTTTACTTTCACGCTGTAGCGTAAATTATAGCCCGCAGAATTTGACAAGTGATTGGCTCTCCATTGGTAGAGCAAGCGATTAAGAATTTTTTAATTTTTTAAAAAGGATTAAAACTCCCAACGTGCAGGAATAAAAGAAAAAAAAGAGCGAAGATTATAACGTTGAAATGGTCGAGCGCCGAGATAAAGCTACGAGAAAGTGACTGGTTTTTAGTTCACGGCTACCAAAACACGTTGGCCATCAGAAAAGAATTCGTAACGCGAGGAAAATTTTAATTTGTCCCTCTTTTTCACGGCGTTATGTTGGCGCGTATGTGTGCCCGTTCTGCATTTCACATTCATCACGGCGGGCCTTTATTTTACACGGCTGAGGAAGAGGTCTAGGCGCTCTTCGCGTCGCCAACGTGATCAACATACAAATCGAAGAGATTCTATCGGCATTTAGTGTAGTCCTAATGTATACTAATAGCTCCGATTTAATTCCTCTCGTCGTTGCTTATTTTTGTTTTATCTCTCGACATTGATCAGCTTTGCTAGACGGTTAAATCCAAGCGTCGACTAAAATTTAACGCGTTCCTTTTTCGGTAAAATTAATAACAGCCCATAACGTATACACAGGCGGGAGATGAGAATTTAAGAGAGCCATATGTATGGGCTATATAAAAGCCTGAGTCGTCAGACTTTCAAGGGACACGAGCGTTGACCTTGAGACTCTTGAGCGTGAATTAAGCGCGTCGCCCGAGAGATGCCCGGTTTTCAGAAGCGCGCGATAGCGAAAGCCCTGGCGGCGATTGCCTAATAAGTGCGAGAGAGCCTGCGAGTTGCCTGGACCCGAGAGACGAGAGTTATATACGTGGAAAAGGTCTGTGCGCGCACACGAAATTCCGAGTCTGGCGACGCGCATCGAAAGTCCGGATTTTTTACGTCTACGCTTGTGTCAGCCTCTCTACACGTATGTACGTGTGAACACGTATACAAGCGCGCACGTGTGGAGATAGCTTCTCTCGTATATGGGACAGAGAATGCATCGAATGCCCGCAAGGTCGTCTGTTTTAAGAGGACGCGCGCAGACGTTATAGCATGGGATAAACCATGTATAAAATGCTCCGCAAAGAGAGAGAGAAAGAGCTAGTCGCATCAAACGTTCGTCCCGCTAAGCCAATAGTTTCTTTACTCCAATTATTTATTGAATTTATTATACTTGTTGGGATAGGTTGTGAGCTATATTTTTTTTCAAATTTGAAATAAATTGAATTTTTTTTCTCTAGAAATAGAAAATGTTACGTTCTTGAATCTAACAATATTTTTTTTTCAATCTTTTAGATTTTATAAAATACGTTTAATGATAATCAATAATAAATTTATTAATAAAAATAATAAAATAGTAAATTCTTCCATAAAATTCAGTGTAGAGTAAAGTATTAAAATGTTAATTCCCTTTTATGCATGCACAAGAGGCTTGCTTTACGGCCTAGATGAAAAGATTGGGTTAATTTCAAATGTGTAAGGGCATTGAATAATAAAACGACATTTGTCATAAATGATACATAAATATGCAGCTCAAAACTGCAGTCAAGAACCTTTGTACTCTATATTAACTTGTAAGACTTGATAGTATTATGTATGAAATCATAGACATTCATAATTTAACTTGATTTATTTATAAATTCGCAAATAAGAGGATATAAGATTGTAATTCTACAACAGCTTATTACAAGTGAATAATTAATAAGAAAAAATATTTATAAAAAAATAATGGGTATAATTTTGAAATTTATAATGTGAATAAGAGGGTAAAAAGTATTTTAGTATCAAAGAAATAACCGAAAATGAGAAAGAAATTTGGTAAATGTGCAGATAAATGACAAATGTTAATTTAATTCTGCCCCATCTTCAACGTAGTCTAGCCGCCTACGCTCGGTGTTTGCGATAACTTGAATCTTGGCATCAGAATCAGCGCGGTAAGGAAGAAAAATAACAAATTCTGGCCATAAAAAGGTTAGTACACCGAAAATGTATTTTATGGTAAAGTAAAGAAAAAGAAAAAAAAAGTATATAGGTGTATAAATTGGAAGGACAGAGTCATTACTTGAATTTATTTGAGGGGAAAAGTTGAAAAGGTTAAATAAATGTTTAATATGTTTACGTTTATTGTATGGTGAGGAACATTGAAAACATCTAACAATTGTAGTAACGAAATAAAGCTATTAAAATTTAACGAGTATCACAACAATCGAAAGCGATAAATTATTGTCTGAAATTTGTATTATTCATCGAGTATAAGTGAATTTCATTGCACGTAAGTCATGTTATAAGTAATTGCACGTAAATACATGTTGATATTAATCGTTAAGAAGTGTTAAAGCGCGTAATTAAAGCATTTCAAGAAGTTGAGGTAAGAGATCATTATATCATTCGGTAGATAATTATTGAAAATGAAGCATCCACGTTTCTCCAATTACAGAATGAATAGGAGCTCGTCACGAAGTTTTTCCTTCGAACGACAAACGCAAAGAAAACAATGCTGGGCAAAAACCTGTGATAGCACAAAGGAACAAAAAAAATATGTGTAAGAAGGACAAGTTATTAGAGGGCGGCGTGATATAAAAAATTAAAAAAGCCAAAAAAGTTCGTGGTATACAGAGGCGTGGTTCATATAGGTTTGGGACGGTGATAAAATGAGACTGGACTCGAAATACAAGAGGACTCTTAAACCGAGAAAGACGTTAGAGCAGTCATGCGAGAAAGTCTTTTGAAAGGCTGGGGAGCAGAGAAACGAACGAGGGGGAAGCAAGGGAAAGAGAGAAAGAGAGAGAGAGGGTGAAAGTGCGAGAACTCGTCGTTCAAAAATCAAAACATAACCTGTTTAACGTGTGCGGATGTGTTTAGAAAGGAATGCGAGAGAGCGAAAAGGAAAAGTCGAAGGGAAATATTTCGCGGTGCGTAGGCGCCGCTGAACGAGACGCGCCTGCAAAAAGGGAGAGAGAGAGAGAGTCTTACCGGGATAATAAAGTTGCGCGCGTTTGTAGAAAGAGTCGGATAAGCGTCCCCGAGACCGGATCTAAATTTAGAAAGGGGAGAGAGAAAGAGAAGCTTTTCTCTCTTTCTCTCCCACGGGCTCTCGCGGCACTTGCACTCGGCCCTCTGGAAGAATAACGCGAATTACTCGTCAACGTGCTGTTGATCAATAAACCAGAACCCCCCACGGCCACTAACCGATAATACAATTACGTTATCTAACCCAATAAAAAGAAAACGAGGAGAAATTCCGAATATCCAGAGATATTAGTCTGACTATCTCTCGCTACCTGCGCGTTGAAGGAAGAAAATTAATAGCGCCGGAGAGCTGGGAAACCGTCCCCTTGGGTTTTTTAAGCGCCTCCAGCTCTCTTTAAAGAGGAGGAAAAAAAACCCGGGGCAAACGAAGGAGGGTAAAAAAAAAAGAGAAAGAATAAGTCCAGAGCTGCCGTTTGAGCGCAGTCGTCATCGCTATACCAGCCAGCTTTGTCATTGTTATCACCATCGTCAACAGTTGCAGTATAGCAACAGCAGCAGCAGGAGCAGAGGCATCTCGTCATTCTTGTCTCTGGGCTTTCGCGGCATAAGTGCAATGACGAGGGGTCGAGCGGGGGGGAGCGCGGGTCGATACCGGCTGGTCTGCTGCTGCTGCTGCCGACTACGCTTCTCACCCCTCTCCCCAGTCCCTCTAGTGCTCCCTACCCGCGCCCGTCTCTACCTACCCTCTTCCATCCGCCGCAGTGCTCGCAGGCTAGCCGCTAGTCTAAATATCAGCCCGGCCGTACATTCGCGAAAACTGGAAAAGCTTATAGGCTACGCCAGCAGCAACTCTGCTCGTGGGGAGGAGGCAGGGGGCAGGGGCCTACACACGGTCACGCAGGGGGCGCAGAGGGAAAGCTTTGCCCAGTAGAGGTGTACAGGGGGGAGGGAGGGATGGAGGGTCTCGCGGACTCACCTGTCCACTGTCGGCGGCTGGCGAGTTCTCGATGATCTTGTAGATGACGTGAGGAAAGTCCGGTCTACCCAGGAGCGAGAAGCCGAAGCCCGTGGAGTCGTCGCGGTTGAGCGTGACCAGCAGCTCCTCGGCCATGTTCCTCGCGAGGGCAGCGCGAGAGCGCGCTCTCTCTCGCCTCCTCCTCCTCCTCCGCCTCTTCCTCCGTTGCTCGGTCACTCTCTTTCTTTGGAAACTCTCTTTCTCCCTGACGCTAGGCTAGTGGCTGCCGCGTAGCCAAGGGCACCGAGAGCTGACGACGCCTGCTAGCCGCGTCGTCGGTAACAACAACAACAAGAGCCGTCCAAGTGTAGCTCGGGTAAGACGGAGAGGAGGAGCGATCGGGGAACGGCCGCTCGGCCGAGCACACTGTCATCTGATCAGAATGGCCCTGCTCCTCGCCCGGGCGGCCCCAATGTTGTTTTGCTCCGGTAAGCCGTGCTTTTTTGCACGCGCAGGGCAGAGCGCGTTCGGCCGCCGAAGCCGCCACCGCGCGCGCTCCTCCTTAAAGAAAGCGAGGCCGCCGAGCTTTCGGCTCTCTACGCTCTGCTTTCTCGCTCTTGCGCGAGGAACGGACTATCGCGCGCGCGCGCGCGGGGAGGAGCTCTTTCTTTCTCTCTCTCTGGTCCGGAGAGAGAAAAAGGCACCGGGAAACGCCTGCACGCGCGCTCCTTGCCTCCCTTCCTCTCTCGCTCGGCACGCTCTCCCCTCTTCCTCCTCCGAAGCTGCCGCCCTCGGCGGCTTCGCGCTCTTCCTCCCGCCGCTCTCTCACCCTTGCTCCTTCCGGCCCACTCTCCTTGACTGCTGCTCCTCCTGTACTTCGTGCAAACACAGCAGTGCGATGCGCGCGCGATTCGCACGAACCGGCGCCTCCAGGCCGATTACGAGGCCTAGCCTGCAAGGACTGCCGACGACTATGTCCCTCTCTCTGCTATGTGTGTGTATGCTAGTCGCGAGCAGATATCCAACTGCGGCACTGGTTATACGCGCACAGTCTCTGTTGTAACCGGAGACCACAACACACTCGGCGCCCCGGCTGTACAGCGCGGCTTTAAACTTTATCTTCTGCTACGAGAGGCTCGCTCGCTTTTCCGCGAGGCTGCAGCGCACGCAGGAGGGCTAGTGCGCTCTCTCTCTCTCTCTCTCCTCTCGGCGTCCTTCAGCTGGCTAAGGACGAGGTCGCGGTGCCTCGGTGCCCGCTGGGGCGATCACGGGGGCGGATCCCGCAGGCTCGGGGGAGCTGCCGCAGTAGCCGCCGCGGCCGCTCTGCTTGGCTGGGCGAGCCGCCGGAGCAGGCCCGCTGATTGTCCTGAAGCGAGAGATGCCTCGACTAGGATAAGCGAGCACGGCCAGCGCCGAACGCCGCCGCGATGCCGGTGCCATTCTCCGCTTTTGCTTCTTCTCGCATGTTAGCCGTGCGCGCACTCTTCTCCTCCTCTGCCTCCTCCTCCTCCTGCCTCTGGTACTTGGCTATAGCAGAGAGCTCGTCGTCGCGCGTGGCAGCGCGCAGCTGCACGGCTGCAGCAGCCCCTCTGATACGTGCCGTTTGACTGGACGGCTGGGCTGCCGAGCCTCTGGCCTTCCCGACACTCGCACAAGTCCAGATGCACGACGGATAGCAGCAGCACACGGCAATAACAAGACGGTGCCGGAGGAGCGGAAGGACCGGGCTCCCGTACACTCCGCGCGGTCTAGCTCCGATTCTGCAGAGAAAGAGAGAGAGAGAGCCGACTGCAGTAGCAGCGGTTGTCGCGAGGCGGCCGGACGCGGCGGATGTTGCTGCGGGGGCGGGATACGACTGTTGCGCGCCTATATATCGGCGATAGGTTAACCAGCGGCAAGACGCGGCCTGACTGTAGCACTCTCTCTCGCGATTTCTCTCTTTCGCGCTCGCACTTTCTTTCTCTGTCTCACACGCACAAGAGGCAAGAAGCGACAAGAGCCGCCTCGTCCTCGCTGCTGACAAGTGTCGTGCACGCTGCGACGGTCGGTTGACGACTGCGGCGCCGCCACGAGTCGGCGAGTGCCATTGACTCTCTCTCTCTCTCTTCACACGCGCACACAGAACGGTCGTCGTCGTCGTTGTTGTATGGGCTGTATTTCTTCTGGCAACTGCTCTCCTCGCGACCGGTGAATCTCCCGGCACTTTATTGCTTCGCTCTACTCAAGAAAACTAAAAATTGTAGCTTACTGCTTGGATGTTGAATTTTAGGTTATTGGATATTGGCTACTGCGACACTATTTTACTTGGTGAACAACTTTGGTTCGCGACTTCTACTTACTGCTGTTGATGTCGCTGGAAAGGTACGGGCACGAAGATTCAACTTATATTATAATCAACATTTAAAATCCCTAAGGTTTAGTAACGGTTTAAACCAGTTTAACGTTAGAAACAGTTTGTTTAGCAATTCATTTGTTTTCTGAGTACATTGTTGGCTCTTTAAATCTTTAAATATCCCCGCTTCTTCCACGTACATGCGCAGTTGTTTTAAATTGTTTGTAAATTGTAACCTGCTGGAACAACTATAGATTATTAAAAAAATACATGACTGTTTATTCTTAGCTATAAATAAACATTAAACGCGTTTGGATACAAATTAAAGATGAACAAATTTAGCATATTTACGGAGTACAAAGTTTAATTAAAAATTTATCTGTATGAAAAACAAAACTCCAATCACAGCAAGCGGCGGTATTTTTTAAAAGTGCCAACCTCAATAATTTTTACAGGTAATCCAAGTCAGTACTAACGATTAACTGCGATTCAGATCGATTAAACATAAAAAATTTCATAAGCTAATAAAGAAATAGTTGATGTATTTTAAATGTTAAATGACTGGAGGTTAGAAACTTGGTTAAATTAAAAATCAAAGATTTATCAAATTTTCCGTTTGTGATGTTCGAGGCGCGCGTGTAGCCAATTGTTGGCAACTTTGGAGAAAAACTCCGGAGTCCGGGTGGGCTTCGGCTGCTCCGGTTTCAAGCCGGGCAGTTGGTAGTAAACATGGAGCCTATTTCGCATCTCGTTAAAGTGTCTCTCCCGAATTATTTATCCGGATTACCAATTCCAGACTCGTTCGGAGGATGGTTTCGCCTTGGATGTAACTATTTAACTTAGGCACACTAGTTAATCCATCGTTTCCTTGATCATCCTGTCCCTGTCATTTAGAAAAAACCCTCGAAAGTCATCGTCGCGGTGAGCAGTGGCTCCCAATCATTGCCCATTTGACAAGTGTAATAATTAGTTTTGCATCTAACAAAATTATTCGATTTTTCAGTCAAAGACTGGGTGAGCCTGGTCCCACCTACGGCCGCAGTCGGAGGCCTGGTCTACATGTCCTACAGGGCTTTCTGCCCGGAGGCTAATAAAGTAAGTAACCACGTGTACAAATCATCGAACGACATTTCGAGTGTTACACCTACATGCACAACAGTTATTCGTACAGTTGTGTTCGCGTTCATGTTTATCTTTGCAATGCTTATCTCACCGAAAATATCTGCTTGGTCATGTATGCCGATGACGTTTGACAATATCCTTACGTAAAATTAGGAATTAATTCGATTTTCTAATTTTTTTTGCAGTGCGATAGAAGTATAAACAAGACTATAAGGAAGGATGCTGAGAAAGTTGTCGACATAGTCGACGTCGAAGACATAACAGAAAAGACGGCCTTTTGTCGCTGTTGGAAGTCTAAGAACGTGAGTTTTTGTTTTGATATTGTGTCCTTGATAGTTTATTGACAATCCTTTATTGCAAAGATGTGAGATACTCTTGTATACACCTTAAAAATAGAGAGGAAACTAGAACTTTTGCGTACTCTATTTTGGTAATCAAGAGTGGATCTATTCTTGAAAGTATAAATTTATTTTCTAGAGATGATATGAAATAAACTACATGGCATTAAAGCAATTATATTAATTTTATTTTCAAGAACATAAAATAATTTATACTTATTGTTTATTTCTGATAGATAAAGTTTATAAAATTCACATTAACAAATCTATAATTTTGAATTTTTAGAAATATAATTTTTTGTATAATTAATAATTAAGGTATTTATCAGATCTATATGGAACTATTTTTTTATTTCCAGTGGCCTTACTGCGATGGTTCTCATAACGGACACAACAAAGAATGCAAAGATAACACAGGTCCTCTTCTTGTTAATAAAAAGCAGTAAATGTAAAGTGCATAATCATTATGCCACATAACATTATTGACATGTTACCTACTTTATAGTTGGTTGGGATATGCTTACATAATGTGAACACATAGAATTAAAATGTAAAAAATCAGTTTTTGTTAAATAATTTTTATTTTTTAATTTTGTGATCTATGCATATTAAATTTTAAATTATAAAATAAATCGTATAGTTTATTCAGATAACAGTTGTTTTATTTCCATTTACATCAATATGGATAAAAAAAAGAAATGCTGAATAATTTGGCATACTTTACATTTGTTGTGAGCCAAAAATATAATAATGATAAAAAGCAATACAGGATGACTAACAACACAGTTTTTATAAAAGTCTCATTATTTTATATAAAAAAATTAACAAGTTCATTCGCGGAGTTATCGGATAGATTAATATGTGTTTATAAATCTCACAAAGATCTATTTTTAAATAATAGTAATACTTCTATAGTTGTTCAAAGATAAATCTAATATTAAAAAATTAATTACTGTACATGTTAAGTATATATATGTAGATATATACATATATAATTTACAGCGTAAAGAACTGTAATATTTCGCCTTTTTTTTTGTAGAAAATACGACCTCTTAGAATAATTAAGAAAGACTAACATTACAGAACTAACAAGACGTAGACAAGCTATTAACAATATCACAGAAGACAGTTAGCAGTTTTCGATGTTGTAAAATATTTTATGCTTCCAATTGGTCGTTAGAGCTGCAAAAAATATGGAATATAAAGTTATTATCAAAATTTTCCAAACCCAGGTTTATAAGAAGAAAAAAAAATAGATCACCTCAAAGTGTCGCAGATCATTAGTGTCGAATTCCAAGTCATTGACTAACAATTCGCGATTGCCATAGCGATACCTGTAACGAATATAACGAATTAATATATTTACACGTTTTCAAAAGAATCATAATAGCTATAATCCGTAAGAACACTCTCGTCGTACAATAAACCATCATTACGCGCCTGCGACAGAGGCGAGTTATGCATCTCAATCACGCTATAGGTGCGTATAAAAACTTGTGCAATCATCGCGAAACGGCATAAATTTTTTGTCCACTTCATTTCGACGTAAAACGAAAACGATGACACGCGATAGCATAGGCTAATTGAAATAGCCAAGAGTATTGACGCGCGCTTGGTCTTATTGATAACCGATTACACCAAGCGCTAATCTTCCGCGCGAGAGAGATAGAGAGGGAGGGAAGCTCTTACTCGAGATAGCGCCTCCAGGCCAGGAGGCCGAAGTAGACAATTATTACTGTGACGGCAAAAACAATGGCCATGACGAGAGCGACGATACCAGTGGCCACGTCGGCCTGCGGACCGAGCTGCCCGGACGTTTGCGCCTCGTTACTCGCCATCGCGCTCTTCTCCGAGCTTGTGGCTAGCCCGGTGCTCGGGGTCGTCGTTTCCGAGCCTGCGCTCTCCTCTGACGTGCTTGGCAGCTTTTCGATCGTCGCTGGAACAAATGTTTATTGTAGCGTTTTAGTCTAAAAGCGACTTAATAGTTTTGGTTTCTTTTTTCGTGGATTTACTTGGAGCATTATCCGTGCTGCTTGTCTCGCTGGTTGCCTGACTCGACGTTGGGCTTTTCGTAGAGCTCACTTCCGTAACTGTCGTGCTTTCGGTACTTTTGGCGCTCTCGGGTGACTTACTGCCTGCGGTCGTTCCATTTTTACTTGCTGTTGAATTTAAAAATTGGTCTTACATGTTATTGTTAAGTTTGACCAACCGCTATATACATTTTTATAACGCTCGAAGCTTCGATATCGATAGGCGAGTTGATAAGAGCAAAAAATAATGGAATTCTGTAATCGCTTATTAAAACTCTAATTAGCTGTATACGAAGGGGGGAGGAGCAGGAGGGATAGGATAAGCCGATGTCAAGAGGAACGACACCGTATATTATTATATAGAGTTGCGTCACGAGAAGAAAATGTGAGAAGGAAAACCGGTGCTTCCGCGCTACATACATCAGCACCGAGGAAACTCGTTATCGTCCGCGGCTCTACACTCGTTATAATACATTTATAACGCGATCGAGACTCCCGATAAAAGCTCCCGACAAACCTGCATTATCAGGAGTTCCAGCAGCGTCATCGGCTCGCTGTACGTGGCTCTCCTCGTTCCCAGCATTGCCATCTCCTGTTGTCGGCTGGGCAGTTTTGTCGAGGCTAGTGCTGTTGACGGCAGCGGCTTGCTCATCGGCTCTTAGGACTAGGCTCGCGTTTGCTCCGGGCTGGATTGGCCGATCAGCCGATGCGAAGACGCTCGCGGTCCCTTCGCCGCTGGCCAGCGCGCTGCAGACGAGCGAGCTCGCTGAAACACACACGACGTGCGTATAGATAAGGCGGTCTTGTGCGATGCGCGTTTACCGTGGCTTGCTGTATTTTCGTGTGCTCCTTTTAATTCGGCACTGCGTTTGCAATATTTCTGCATTGTAATTTATTCGAGTGAAAGAAAGGGTTTATATAGCGGGATGGTTTTTATTGCGGCGTGTATTATGCGCTATTGGCCGCGCTCTCTCGATCGATCGGCCTCGAATGTGTTTAACAAGGCCACGATAGCGAATAAGGCTACGTGTATGTATTGTGATCGGGGAAGGGGAGTAGGTGCGAGAACGAGGGGGAAGGCTGTAGGGGCAAAACACTTACCGATAATCGAGCAGAGGACGAAGCACTGGAAGCCCGGGCGGAATCTTCGTAGCATGATGCAGCCGAGGTTGCTCTGTACAGGGGACGCGAGCAGTGCCGGACGGTCGCTGGTATAGGTAGAACCGGGGTGGCCCAGCCGCGACTGCAGACTGCGCACTCCGGCTCGCTATCGGGTGTAGAATCGCCGTCGCCCCGCGGCGTTCTATTATCAGTCCTATCGGTTTCCAGCAGCAAGCCCCTCTGAGGAGAGACGAAAGATAAGGCTCTCTACCTCGATGATAACTCGGCGGTTGAAGCGCGCGTGTACAGTACAGCGCGGCTACGATCGGGAGGCGTTACATGTCGCCGGCTCGCACAGCCAACTGACCTGCGCACTCTATTGCTGCCCGGCACACAGCCCCTGTTCCTGCTCAAGACCCGCTCTCGACTCGTCGCGGCATGTCCTCGCCCGCGTGATATCAATCCAACAGCCGATCAGCACTGCCCGAACTCTTATCCGAATGTAAATACGAGGATGAGTCAATGCGGGGGTAGGGATATGAGATCGGGCGCTCCGGAAGACGCGCCCCGTGCGCTTGCGACGCCTCGATGTATATAATGCGGCGAAATTCAATTTGCCGGCAGCGCGACGACTAAGCTAATCGGATTAAGTAAAGGGGGGCTGCTGCTCCGTTAGACTACTGCCCCGCGCGCGTCTCCAGCGCCGGCCTATATAGCACCGCAGCGCGTATTATGACTCCCCCGGCTCTAGCCGTGTCCTTTGCCCCTGTATACCGCGCCGCAATTGCAGCAACAACTCGGGGGGGGGCCCCCGCACTTCTTCTGTGTCTTATGCGCGCCTCGGCTCTACCGTTTGAACGTATGCAAGCCTTACGTAAAGTCGATGCCTACACTGGCTTGTCTATATGCGCCGCTGCTACTTACTTACTTCTTTTTTTTTTTCAGGCGAAACAGACACGGCTGACTCGAACGCGTGGATATTAAGGTGCCGCGCGAGTTATCGCAGCTTCTCGCGGACGATGCTGCCTGAGAAATGGTATTGAGCGGGTTTACAGTGCACTAGGTCTCTCTTTGTGCGCGCGAGCGCGTTTAATAAACGATGGTATTATAAACGCTACGCTGCGATTTCGATTTGCCGCTCGCGTCTACGCAAATGTGCCTCGGCGCGTGTATGTGTGTCAATGGTGATGAAAACGTCGTAATCGTGCAATTAAGTGCGTAATAATAATGTGTCGCGCGGCGGAGAGAAAGACAGGTGGCGCCGGTTCTTAAAGAAAAGACACACGACGGCGACTATATTATTCGGATGAATCTAAGCTGAGCGATATTATAAATATATATATATATATATATATATATATATATATATATATATATATATATGTGTACGTATAAGCGTGTGCGTATTAAGTGTGTCACGACTCGATGTGCTTGATTATTTACCTTGCTCGCTTGCGCTTGTGTGTACGCCCGCCCGCTGATTCACTGATACGGCTTTCGAGAGTAGCCTATTGACAAGCCGACTGGAACACGTTTGATTTAATTTTATTTGATTTTAGCCTTTTCACCTGTGTCTGCCTATATATAAATGTAATACGTTTATATACACATTTAGTCACGTCTATTGGTCAAGCCGAATTTTTCAGCTTCCCAACGTATTCGGATTTTGCACGGATTTCTCGCTTGTTATTGCTCGGTGTAACAAGCTGAAATAACTTTTCATATTGCGTATGATATTCGAAGATCGAATTCACACGAGAGACTTGAGCTTATATAAGCCGTTACTATTCGATCGTTATGGATATTAATATACTGGGTTGAACTTATTGCTCGGCTACTGTGAAAATTAAAGAAACGTTTCAAAGTCGAATGTTAAGTGTATAATAATATAACATAAACTAAGAGCAATGATGAAACAACGTTGATATTGAAAATATTTGCTTGATATTATATGGCACCTTGGCGACGAGCTGGGCGAGGACGCGATAGCGAATCACGTGGTATGCTAAAAAAATGTTCGGTTCTCCGGTAAAAATCACGTATGCGGATACCGTTAGCTCGTTTCGAATAAACCAAATTCTTTGAAAGTTGTTTTTCGTTTTTTTTTTTAACTTGTTCGATAAGCAATTTTAAACTTGTGTATTCGATACATATTTTCCTTAAAGTTTCGTCAAATTGCAAATGATTGCTCGAATAAACTGAATAATAGCACATTGGCGTTTTCTCAGTGTTCCTATTCTTGGGCTTTATCTCGAGCACTACTTACAGATAAATTTAATATAAGAATTAAAAAAAAGTTATGAAAATGAGAGTAACCAAGATATTTCATGTTTACCATTCAATAGAATAAAGTTAATTGGTTCATCTCAAGAAATGAACTTATAAAAATTTTCCACGAATGGGAAAAATATTAAAAGGAGAGTGAAAAAGACTTTTTTTACTTACGATACATTAATTGGAAAAGCGTAAGAGTTAATGGTGTTTCCAGAAAATTACAGAAAAATAAGAAAAACAGGATCGAGAAACGAAAGAGATAGCGCGCACGGACGCGCTGCTACGACAGAAGCAGCAGCAACAACCAGCACTCGCTAGCGGCCGGGATACACTAAGCTAAGTCTCTCGAGCCGCAGTACTGATGAGTGTGTATCTCGGAACAAACGCGCACGCCATTTTTTCATATCTCCGACTTTTTTTTTTCTTTCTTAATGTTATCAATTCCGAAAATGTTAAATAAACTTTACATTGTTTCAATTGGCTCGATTATTTTGAGATTGTAACGAAATTTAATCGCAAACTTTTTGTTGTACAATGCGAAAGCTTTCATCGTCGTGACGCAAACGGCGCGTTAGTGAACAAGGCATTGTTATTTTTATTAATAATTTATTAAAATTATATTTTACAATTAACAAAGTAGAGCAATTAAAGTTACAAAAAATGATTTTAGCAAAGCCGTTACGTCGCTAATTCTACGTTTTCAACGATTACAATGGTCATTTCATTTCGTTCCTGCAATTGGAAAAATACTAGCGATTTAAAATTAAAATAGCATTTTTAGTTTTTTTTTACTTAAAACTAAAATATTGTATAAATACATTTTACACTCTTGTGCAAAGTAGACATAAATCACACGATGATTTTTTTTCAATTAATATGCATGAAAAATATTAATATTATATTTACAACTATCATTAAACAATTCTATGTATAATTAAAACAACAGAAGATTTAAAAGAAACGCAGGTTCTAAAACATGATCTTGTGCCTACTTAAACATATAGGACTAAACTTTTCGATTAAATAAAAATCATTTTAAAATTTCTTTTTTTGTTCGTAAAACAAAGCTTAATAGCTGTGCAGGAAAAGAAAAGGCTAAAAAATTATATGGTCGCAAGTACAGCTAATATAGGAATGCATTCTCAAATTAATCCTTGTCCAATGCTATGTATAGAGGATTCATTTGGATGTATTCATTTGGACTAGTATTAAAGTTGTTAAAACGGAAATTATTTCATCAGACTCTTTTTCTAAGTTAACTTAACGCTTTACAGTAGGCTCACACGACACCTCATTCAAAAGACGTATTTATAATTGTTACACACTTTCATACAATATGTGAAGGAAAAAACGCAATTATTTGCTCTGAAGGCACGACGAAGTTCTAAAAAAAAAGTGTTAATGAGAATAATTTAAGATGATATTCTCATCTACTTGTTGCGCATTAGAAACGTTTAAAAAGTACTTATAATTTAAAAAGTGAAATAAAGACGTCTAATGTATACATAATTTACCTAAAAATTACATGATTTACCTAAAAAGTATGATTTTATCATTTACAAACAAGCTCATAAATTGCACTTAATATATTCAATCTTTAAAACAGATTTTTCACTTACTTTGACAAATTTTATCGCTATACCCTTGATTTCATCCAAAAGGTACGTTTTGAAATATTTTAAATTTTAAAAAATGTAAATTTTATGAGAAACTTTTTAAATTCTTAGATTATTTTAAACAGGAAACAGACTTCAGTATTAAAAAAGACAATTTTTTTTAATATTTAAATTAATTTAACAAAAAATAAAAATCTTGTAACATTATTAGATTAATTATACATAATGAAACTTTTCAAGTACTAGAGATTAAGCGTTTAAAAAACAACTAATAAAGACTGTTTCCTATATTTTAATTTTCTGATAAATATATTTTATCTTTTAAAAATTTAATATGCTGATTTAATTATGTAATTAAATTATTACTCTTTTATAGCTCACTGTATGCAAGTGCCATAACTGGTATATTTGCCCTAATATATTAAAAGATTTTTTTTAAATTTGTAATCAATTTTTAAGAATGAAATTTAATAACAGGAGAGTTTGCTGAATGGCCAATAATAACGAAATGTTATCATTTTTTTCGTAAATCAACTGCTTCAATAGGCGCCTTATAATCTAATCTGTAGTGTTTAGCTGTCTGTAAATACAAAATTGTAATAATTAAACAATTTTTTTTAACTATTGTTATTAACTAAATAAAACCTTTCGAATAATTATTTATTTCACTTACTGTATACAATAAAGGATCAGCAGAATGAGGATGAAAACCAGTCTCTCTGCAATTTGCAATGTAATTTAAACCATAATCTGGTGTAAGATGAAAAAATCCAGTTCTGATAAATACAAAAAAATAATTAGTTAAATATCTATAAATTTTATATTTCATTATTTATGATTCATTTTTTTACTTACTCATCGTATTTAGGAGCACATACAATAGCAATAGCTTCAGCCATCATCAATTGATAAGCACAGTGGGTGTGAAGATCAACACTGGACAAAAATGCAGTTTGAGTTGGATGAGTCTAAAATTAAAAAAAAAAGAATAAAAACTGATTACATGTATTTTAAATAATGTTTTTGACAATATTATTATACAAACATGAATCCATCCTAATGTGATTAAATTATGTTGATCTTGATAATCAAAAATATCCTCTTCGTTATGTGTTACACAAGAATCTGGTGATCCAGTTTGTTTTGGTATTAATACATGAGTTACTAATAATTTATTTTGTTCTAATTTTCCTGCTAGTATTCCACATGTTTCAACATTATTAGTGGTATTACTAAAAGCCAAAGTTAAAAAGTTCACCATTAATTTGCTTGGTATAATGATTTCTCTCAATCTGTCACTACTTGATGTTAAAGATGTTGGTTTTGTTGAACGATCAACTGATGGTACTTTTCTAAAAAAAAAAAAAAAAATGTATCAAATATTTTTTTGTATAATGTAATAGTTTCTTCTATTTCATTTACCTATCTCTTGAAGACTGAGCTTGCTCTTCATAGTGTGGAGTAATATAGTCCTTAGGAGGTAATACTTGTCTTTTTAGACTATAATGGTCTTCTGGAGTTGTCAAAGCCCCAGCGTGAATTCCAATTGGAGGTATTTTCACTATTGTTGAAGCCAATTGGTTCTTGTTTTCCTCTTCTTCTTTCAGTCTTGAAAAAGTCACAGTTTTTTATAAAAATTATGAATATTGGAATTATCAAATTTTTAAATAAACTTACCTCTGCCTTTCTTTTTGTTTTAATTTTTCAATTTCTATCCTCTCTAGTTCTTCTTGTTTGTATTCTGCATGTTCTATTTTGTATTGTTTTAATAATTTCCCCTTTAGCGCTTCAGTCTTTGGAAATATATCTCTTAGTGTATTTTTTATGAACTCCTTATCGCTAGGTGGAAGTGTATGATACCCTGGATGAGTTTGTACGTGTTCAACAAAAATGCTAAAAAATAAATTTTTTTTAGTGCAACTGTACATAATTTATGTTAATACTATTGTAACTAAGACAAAAATACTTACGTAATATATCGTATATATAAAATATAAGCATTTTCCAAATCGCCTTCTTTCAAATAGACATCAGCCTGTCTAATTATTTCTTTTCCTGATCGGAAATATCTGTTTGGATTTCAACAGAAATGAATTGTTTGTTATTCACATAAAATGCATATCAGTTAATTTAGTAAAACTACTAAATGATAAAGTTGTGCTTTTTATGCAAAATATGACACGATGGAATGTCTTACCTTGTAATAGCATGATTAGGTTCGAAACGGAACGTCTGTCCAGATTCAAAACATCGATCTAATCGCTTTTCTGGAGAAAGTGACCTTTTATCATTGACTCGGTAAGACGGTGAATCCATTTTTTCGTGATCTTTATTCTTTCTTAGATAGTTATTAGGTTACCGTGCCCTGGCAGAGCTAGTAAAATAGATCAACGGTGCCTAGTTGCTGGTGTAATGCTTACCATGCCACAACTAGTGGTGAACAACGGTGCCGGGAGACAACCCGTAAAAACACGACAAAGTTCATGATCGCACTAAAAAAGAAAATTTAAAAACTTACATATGATGGTGGCGTAGCGGTGGCCCGCTAATGGACCCCTGGCCAATAAAAGTAAAAGAAGGAAAAAGAAAGTTGCTAGGTTAGCTACCAGTGGAGAAACAAACTATCGGCTAGTTAATCGCAAGCGCTACTTCACTTGGTATTTTCATAATGTCGCGTAAAAGTGGGAAAAAGCACAGTTTCATTACGTAGCAATGTTCATTAGGATTGTTGATGAAATATGCGAAAAAATTGAACAAAATACAGCGACGGCCTCCAGTTCGCGAATTACGTCAAATATATGACATATTTACTACTATGGAGCGCCAGTGTGTGTCGTACCAATCTAAGTATTACTCATCTTATCAGCTGTTTTTAGTACGTAAACTTGCCGCATTTGCTAGTTTCTAGCTCCGCAATCCGCATGAACCTTTACCTGTAACCTGTTATGTGTGTTGAGCACATCTAAGCATTGGTACAGGTAAGCAGGTAAGCACGCGAAAGTTACAAGTGGAACGAAAATTTAGTAGAAAACAGTCTGGTTCTTGAATTAAATGACACCTTTTACAGATTTGGGCAATTATTTTTGTACATACTAATATGAGCGAAAAAAACGATGATGCTTTGGCTGAACCATCAGAGAAGAAGAGAAAATTAGAAGAGCCAAAGACTTTTGAATGTAATGTTTGATCATTATTATTCTTACTTATATGATATATTTTCATTAAAAAGAAAATTATTTTTGCAGCTGCTTTTAGCAATTTAAAAAATTCGGAATTTTTTAAAAGTGAGCTGGTTGAAAATACAAAAGGAGAGTCTTCTAAGGCTACAACTTCATCAAAATTGAATCCTCTATTAATTAACCCCAAGCAGGTAAGACTTTTCTAATTAATAATTTTGATAACACTTAAGTATATTTTAAAATTTCAAAACAATTTTTACAGAGAGGAAATCCATTAATCAAACACATTACAAGTGTACCTTATGAATATACAGACATAGTACCTGATTATGTACCTGGCAAAACTTCATGTATTTTATTTTTATCCCTTCGTTATCATCAACTCAATCCTGATTATATACACGAGCGACTTAAAACATTAGGATCTTCTTATAATCTACGTGTACTTCTAGTGCAGGTAAATTTTATAAAACATTAAGTAATACTAGAAATTTATAAAATATAAAAACAACGTTTATTTAAAGATTGATGTAGCTGATCCGCACCATTCTTTAAAACATCTAACAAGAATTTGTATATTAGCTGATTTGACTCTAATGCTGGCATGGAGCGCAGAAGAAGCTGGAAAGATTATTGAAACATACAAAGCTTATGAAAATAAACCACCTGATATGATAATGGAAAGAAGTGAATCAGATCCACATGCAAAAGTAAAACTTAAAGTTTATTACACATATTATCATAATTACTAATTAAAAATAATTGATTTAATGCTTTTTACAGTTAATTAACGCGTTAACTACAGTAAGATCTGTAAATAAAACAGATGGTATGACACTTTTATCTACATTTAAAACATTTGAAGATATAATAAAAGCACCAGTTGGAAGTTTAGCTTTATGTCCAGGATTTGGACATCAAAAGGCCCAAAGGCTGCACAAAACATTACACGAACCATTTTTAAGAGATAATAGTAAACAAAATAAGTAATTACTATATTTAAAACAGTTTCTTTCCTTTATAAATAATTAAACTATTGATATTTTGTAATGTATATATGTAAAATTTTGTACTTAAATTTGTATTATTTTACTATAAAATGATAAAATGATATTAAAAAAAAAGTAATTAGTAGTTCTTACTATTCATTAGAAAACTTTCATTAAAAAGAAATTCACGACCTTAATTAGTTTTTTAAATAATCTGGTCTGTGTATTGAGACGTCATCGTCACGTCAGGTACTGTCATTGTCAATACAAGCAATTCTCTACCAATAAAACTTAACGTTGATATTTGCGCGGGACATGTCGGTGTTGCTTTAGCGTTTACAGTTTCCTTTTGATTATAATTTTTGTTTTTATTTTCGTTAGTTCCCTTTTGTTTATATTAAGTTTATTTAAATGGTTAAAAAATCCAAAGGAAGGTCAAAATCTAACAAGACACCGAGAAAAGGAGGTTAATTATATTGTTTTTTTCTTTACAAACTTAACTTTAATGTATAACCTAAATTTATTGTTGTATCAATAAATCTAAAATGAATTTTAATAATTTTTAATGTTTATATTAAAGCTACTAAAAATGCAAAAAAGGATGAAAAAAAAGATGAAGATAGTCTCTCTGACACACATGATAAATTATCGGAGACAGAACCTGTTATGAATACTTCATCAGGTAGAAAAATATTCTACTAGTTCTTATTCGTGTAATATAATTATTTTATAAAGTTTTAAAATATTTCAGAGCTGTTTTTGTCAAGTGACGTTGATGGAAAGTTAATTTGTCCAATATCAGATGATTCATGTAAAAATAAAAATTCAATGTTTCAAGCAGCAAAAGCATTTAGATATGTTGACAGTAAAACAGCTAAAGCATTATTAAAAAACAAACAACGAGTATCTCCTATTAAAATAAAAATTCCAAAAGAAAGTAAAACAAATAAGAAAAGTACAAATCCTTCCTTTAACAAAGAAAATGAAGAACAAAGAAGTATTATTCCTAAACAAAATACATCTCGTATGAGGACAAGAGCTTGTGTGAGATTTTTTCTGTATTTTTATATACATGTTCAACATATTAAATGATTTTAAAAAAAATTTTTATACTTTATATTTCAGTACATAGATTCAGAAAATTATTTTGCCGTTCAGTCAGAAAAGTCTATTACATCCAATAACACTTTAAGTAAACTAAGAAATAAGCGTTTAGATGAAAAAAAATTACAGGAATTATTAAAAGATTGTAAATATATTCCAAAAATTCACAAACAGGAGATCGATTTAAATTACAAAGTACTGAGATGCCGTTTTATTGAATGGATCCAAATAATGGAGTGAGTAATAAAAAAAGGCCAAATAATTTGTTATTGCATAAATTAATTTTTTTTCAATTTATAGGGAAGGTTTTAATGTTCTTTTGTATGGCCTAGGATCCAAAAGATTATTAATAAATGATTTTTATGAAACAATGTTAGCCGATGAACCCACTTTGGTTATTAATGGTTTTTTCCCCAGTCTATCAATAAAAGAAGTATTATTTTTTTTATATATAATACCAGAAGTTATAGTTACTGGGATTACTTAATTTTTTAAATTTCAGATTTTGGAAAATATTATTGTTGGTCTCTTAGGATTGGAAACAGTACCTAGTCAAAGTGAATGTCTTGACTGTATCAAAAAAATTATGGACAAACATAAAAAAGATCGCATATATTTATTGATACATAATATAGATGGTGAAATGTTACGTTCACAAAAATCTCAAGAAATATTATCATGTTTAGCAAATATACCTAACGTTCATCTGTTAGCTTCTGTTGATCATATTAATGCACCACTAAGTAATACTTTTGTTTAATTGATATATTATTACATTTTAAACAAATTTAATAATTAAAATTTGTATAGTATGGAACAATGTGATGAGAGCAAGATATAATTTTTATTGGGTTGAAGCTACAACATATTTACCTTATGAAGCTGAAACATCATATGAAAGTTCATTACTTATTCAGAAAAGTGGAGCTCTTGCTTTATTATCAATGAAGAATGTATTTGCTTCATTAACTCCTAATGCTAAGCAAATATTCATAGTCCTTCTTAAATATCAATTAGAAAATAGTGGAAATAATTATTCAGGTTTGTTACAAATTCTAGTCAATTTTAAATATATCCATAATTATTAAATTAAAGTTATTATTTTTAGGTATGACATTCAAGGATTTGCTTAATGCATCCAGAGAAGGTTTTCTTGTATCTTCAGATCAAGCTCTGCGAGCTCAGTTAGGTGAATTTATTGACCACAAACTTGTAAAAACAAAAAGAAACCTTGATGGAGCTGAGTGCCTTGTCATTCCATTAGATAATTCATTGCTAAGGCAATTTCTTGATCAATACAATGAAACGTCTTAGTTACATACAGATCTAAATTTAAATCTAATCTATAGTATTGTTTGCAATGACATTTTACTCAATGTATTGTAAAAACCTGCTTTATATTTATATAAATTTTTTTTTTTAATCTATAAGGTCTTTTACATACATCGCGATTTTAAAATATGCAGAAATCATTGTGATACCGTTCAATTTGTAGAATAAAGCGCAATTTCAATGATAAACGTGCTTGCCCTGTTCTTTCATTGAGCAAACAGTGCGAAACGAAACCTTTCAAAATCCGAGCGCCCCAGCTCGTTGCGCATGCCACCCCCACCCGGCAATGGCCAATAATCTCGCAAGTCGCAAGAGGAGCCGTCGTCGGACGTCAGAAACGAGCAAGTTGGCAATTGGCATAGAGTAAAAGCAACATCAAGCCGGTCTTTCGACTTTGTTCAAGCGTCAAAGAGAGAAGTTGCGCGTGTGCACCTCACTCTCTCTCTCTCTCTCTCTCTCTCTCTCTCTCTCTCTCTTGCACAGCTATTAGTCGGCGCGCGTTTATACGATCAGATCGAGCTATCGGAGTTTCGAAGTAAAACGTGTCACGCCATTAGTTCGGTTGCACCGCTTGCCTGGCATATCAGCCGTGGAGATTGCAGGGGCAGTCAGAGAGTTGCAGGCTGCACAGAGACGGCCTTCGCCGGGCGCAGCATCTCCGTGGACCGGGCCGGTCGGCGTCCATGCTCACGAGGTGCGCCCCCCCCCCCCTGGGCACCCCGGCGCTCTCTCGCTTAGCAAGGTCGTAGTGTCCATCGGTGAGTTGGTGCTGTAATGCGAGAGGCGCGCGCGAGAGCCGCCAACGCCGCCGCCTTGGCCGCGCGCGAATCCCTCGGCGCGTCCTGTGTTTTGTTTCGCCGACCTTGACTCCTTGGCGGACGCGCCCAGTCCGGGCCGACTACATGCCTCGAGCTGCGCTCGACGAGGGCCCAGCATTCGGCCGAAGGCTCGCAAGACCGCTGCCTCCGCGAGCCGCCCGGATTGCCAAGAGCACGCCGAGCAGCAGTAACGGCGCGGAGTCGCGAATCTAACCTATACAGAGCTCGGTTTCTGCAGCTGTCTCGTAGCTGTCAGTGTCTTTTGCCCGTGCCAGCAGCACCATCGGACTCGATATACTCGGCTCGCCGAGGTGCCTCTACTCCCAGTCGTAAGCCACCGCCAAGGACATCCTCGGGGCCGTGTGCACCGGCTCGAGCTCCCCTCGGCTTCCGGGGCGCCCGTCCCGGTGGCGAGGCTCGCCCATCGCCAGCGTGTGTCCCCGGTAAGCAAAGCTTGACTCTGTTACTACGACTTTTCGCCGGAAGCACCGGTCAGCGTAAAAACGAGCCGCCTGGGCTCCGTTGGCTTCTCCTCCTCTCTGGTAGCAGTGTGTGCCTCTCTTTGTTTCCCTCCCGGCTTGTTTGCGAATTACGAGCCGTGAGTTATGGGTACTCGGAACGGCTTAGCTCGGCATGTGGTGAGCGCTCGACTCCTGCTTACCTAACGAGATATACTTGCTAATTCTCGCTATCCCGTGTGTTTTATTGTGCTTATTTTAAAACGAGAGAGAAAAGGGCCAGTTTGTCAATCGGGCCTGGTGATTACGCGGGTATAACGAGTAAATGGCCCCAGCCTGCCAGGTTCTCTCCTTATTTACAGCTTGCTCGTTTCGATTTTTCAACACTTGACAATTCAGCTATTATTTATGGGCTTTTTCATCGGTCGTTATTTTTTTAATCTTTCGGTAACGCTAGCACGACACATCGGAAAAATTAAAAAATTCTATTACAAGCGTTAGCTGCGACGAAAAACAACTATATATTGATCTAGCTAAACCTGTATAATGACGCGCTTGATTTTGTATATCGTTTCAGCTGCAGAGAGCGGCGAAGGATGACGAGCTGCCGGGTCTGTTAACAGTTTGCAGGTAAGTGCTTATGGCAGCAAAAGACTGCGCTCTGTTTGTTTTTTCCTCTTGTCCCCCGGCTCCCGCTACACGACGACTTGGCGTTTGTTTTTGCTCCAGGCAGCTCGGCTAATCGAATGATCCGGCGATTGTGCATGGTAATCAAAACGGCTGGCCGTCTATATAAAACTGGCAACAAAAAAAAAAAAAAAAAAGAGTTGCAACGACCGCCGATACGCTCGTGCACCGGCAATCCTCGATTTTTCTCTCTCTCACCCTAACCCGCTCTATGTATCTCTCTGTCTCTATACCTCCGGCTTTTATCCGAAGAATACGAAACTTTTACGATAGACGTACTCTTCCGGTTATTTTTTTGCCGATTACACGCGTCACGCTCGGCTTGTAAAATGCCTATGCACAAATTTTGCCTTTTTTGTCGATATGAAAGTTGTGTATATTAAGAGACGTGCTTGAAACCTTTTGATTACCATTGCAATAATAATTTGTGTTAATATTAAGGCGATAATTAAGTGTTTGATAAGGGCATTGTTGCTCTTTCATAAAACAATAATACGCAAACTAACCAAGATATTGAACTTTGTGTGTATTACGCGAAAGCGAAAGCCCGCAGGTCTAGAATTCTCAATAAGGGGATCAAAAGCCGAGTAGACGTTTCGTCTCGTTTTACCCGTGACACAACTTAGCAACGCACGTTTGAAACTTCGCTCGAAGAGGTGGCCGGGGGGAGAGGCTTCGCGTTGCAACAATTTCAATAATACGAAAGAGCTGACACAGACGTAACGCCGTGCGTGCCGAATGGTTTTGATTCTTCGCTCGAAAGCGGGCTTTGTGCTTCGAGGAAATCGAACGCGAGAGAGCCTTGCTCTCTCGCGCGCGGTTATTCGAGATATTGCAGTTTGCATTCCGCTAAATTAAACGGACGCGGGAATTTCCAGCGCGACACGCTTGATAACTCGCTTTCAAACGCCACTTTTCCAACCCATTCACTTTTTTTTTTATCGGCTGTCGCAGAGTAAGCTGTGTGTACGAAATTCGAATTTTCAAACTGGAACTTTGGAATGCACTTGTATCAAAGTTTTATCGTGACTCGGGGAAGGCGTTCGATCGTTTCCATAAAGTTTAGAGGACCTTGTAGGGAGATGTGTGTATACAACTTTTTATATACAGATGCATTAGGCGCTCTTTTTGCCGTATTCGATTGATCGTCCATGTGTGCCATCGGCAAATATCGAGCGGAATATAAAATCTAAAGGTCACCTGTTAGCATATCAATCATTACTTATTATGATTATGTTGATTAAGTTCTTTTTTTATTATTACTTTGAGTTACAAAATTTCATATTCATATAAGTCGCAGAAGTTATTAAATAAGCGTGCTCTTTTTACTCTTTTTCACGACTGAATAAAAATTAATAGCTCGCTGCGAGTTTTTCGAAACGAGTTTCCAATATTGCAACGCCTTACTCCATATGCGCGCGAAATTTTAATAATTTATCGACTATTCTAAGCTTTCTCTTATCGAAATCCTTGATTAGTTGTGAAATAGTTAGAAACGAAAGCAAACGCGCGAAAGAGTCGATAAAATGGAATATCGATGTTACCGTAGCGAAATTCCCAGCCAAGTTACATCAGATGAAAACTGTTAGAACGCCCGTTGGATGGCGCTTGATTAAAGCTCTTTTGCGGTATTTAGAAAAGTTCAACTATTTCGCGTGATTACATTTTTATTAATCGTAAAATTAATTTTATCGCTTATTGCTTTACCATATTCTACCTTTATTTATCTATCTTTATTATTTTGATAGATAAATGTTTAATTAAAATTGGCGGATACAGATTTTTTTGTATCTTTCGAAAAAGTAAATATTGCGCAGAAAATAGACGAATTGTAACGTACGAAAAGTCGAGTTTTTACATTTGAATGATTAAACCGTATGAAATGTATGTAGGGTAGAGCAATTGTTCTAAAAACAAAGAACTTTTTAAAAAATGACTTTCTTCTCCATCCAATCCGCGCGCGCGTCCCTTGGAAATGAGCACGTTAGCATGACTTATCTTGACATCTGATCTAGCCATTAATCTCCGGGATTTCTACCGTTAGTTCATTCCCCATTTCTAATTTAAATATTATTACTTACATTAAATACTGCTCACATCTTGGCTTTAACCTGTTAACGTATCTCGGAAACATGACAACTCTACAATTTTCTTAGCCTGTAATTTCAAAAATTCATTAATTTCGTTATACTACCTAAAGCGAGTTGAAGGTTTGAAAAAAAATTATATAATCTATCCGTGATATTTTTATGGAGCTCTCGGATTAGACTTATATATGTTTCTTGCCCTCTCTAGAAAGTTTGGTAGGCCGTACAAAAGTAAGGCTCGTTAAGAAAGTCAAATCTTTTTGCGTATGTATCCTATGGGAGAAAGTCAATTGCAGTACTAGCCTGTCCAAGTCACTTTCATCCTACGCTCGTACACGTATAAGTGTACTTTACGCCAAAACCCAATCAACGCAAGATTATCCTTTCAATTTTTCATAAAATATACCTTCGTTTAAACGTACATTGTACTTAACATAATTTTGTCTTGAATCATTTTTTTTTTCGTCTTTTATCATTATCATACAACACTTTTCAATATCGTTACTAAATATTGTTTAATCTTCCCTTATTTTTTTAACAAAAAAAAAACAAAAAAGGTCATTTCTTTACAACGAAATCCAGACTGGTAGTCCTTGACAAAACGTCTCTATTTTTTCTGACCATCTCGTATATTTTTACGTGTCTCTGATTTTTAGAGGACGAGAGCGTATAGGTAGCAGTCCTTCCTCCGAACCCGATAAAACCTCTCGGTCTCTCATAATTATCGCATCTCTTCTGGCCAAACGCATTTTTGCCTTGATGTGGTAATGAATCTAATTTGAACTAAAGTGAAAGTCTGAGTCGTCGTCGAAATTGTGAATTCCGTCAGCTGCTTTTAGCCGATCGCAAACTTTAGCTCCAAGGCAGTCAAGCTCTCGCGGTGCTGCTGCTTGGCTGTTATTAAGCGGAGCTCTCGAGAGTCTCCGCGCTTGTGCATTTATAAATTTAATTTACACGAGGACTTTCTTACACACAAAGTAGTTGAAAAGCAGCAGCAGCAGCAGCTCCCCATACTAAGAAAGATAGAGTGGGGAGGAGAGGGGAGTGGGGGAGGCAAATGACACTGGAATTTATTGATTATACTTGTCGAGAGCTGTTACTCCATTTACTTATTTATAAGCGTCGCGTGCCAGCCTCGCCCTTTTTCCCTCCCTGCGTCCTTCGCCGAGCATTGCATTTATCTCTCGCTTGTGTTTGTGTGTGTGTGTGTGTCCCAAGTCAGCATCCTTCATCTTGCCTGTATACTGAGCGCGGCCCACAACCGAGCGCTGGCGGTGGCAATCTCATTTTTGTCAATATCGCCCGAGTTGTTAAACAGGGCAAGAGAAAGTCAAAGAGAGGGAAATAGAGGTCACATTTCCAATGCACTCTTGCTCCTTTTCTGGAACTTCAGTCTCGAGGCCCAGCCAACTTCTCTCGAGCCTGCTGCTGCTGTGCACGCTCCGGCTCAAAGGAGGACGGCTCGATGTTGTCAGATTTCGCGGTTATTATGCTTGGCAGGCTCAAAGTTTTCGCAATGCCCTTCCGACTTCACCTCTCAGTCTCTTTCCCTTCGCAGTGCGTTATCTTGCAAATGTCGTATTAACTCTCGTATTCCCCGGGTTGGCCCGGCGGCGGTGGCGCTCTCCGGTTAATCCTTTTTCCGGGTACAAAGGCCTTTCACTTATGCGGCGAGTGGCCCTCCCTCTCTACGCCGTATACGTGTCTACGTGCCCGACGAACAAAATTACACGGGTGTGCGTGGGCGGGCGCGCGACCAAGATTTGCATACAGACTACGCGACTCATTTCCGCTTTTGCCCAAATGGAGGTCGGGACGCCGTTATATGCGCGAGAGCCCGCTCTCCTCTACATGTATACGCGCGTACATAGCCGAGAGCACGTGCCGCGCTGCTCCAACACATAAACGCACGCACAAACGCCCTCTGCTCTCTTTGCCGCTCCGAGTTATGCGTGTACGTGCGACGCGTAGATTTTGCATTATGGATGGAGCTAGAGAGAGATTGTGATCGATGGTAGTTGGAGTTGGAGCGTGTTCTCTCTGTGTGTGTTTTATGCCTTTCCAATAAAATAATCGCGTGCGGATTTGTTGTTTGAACAACTGCCGAAAATCGAGGAAGGCGTTTGGAATAATAGCGGATGAGGAGCGTTACTGCTCTATGTGCGCGTACGAGCAGAAGAAGAGCTAAAGGGGCGAGCGCGTACACGTGAGAGCAGCAGAGAAGAGCAGAAAAGCGATTATGGCTTGGGCAAATCGCGACGTCGCTCCCCTGTCAAATAAAGCCCAAGTGGGAGGGAGAGAAAGCGCGCTGCTGCGGACGCCCTTCCACCGCCGCGCGCAAACCCTTTTCTCTCTCGGTCTACGCTTCGCGAGGCGCGTAGGAGTGAGAGGGAAGTGATTGGTATTACGCGCACATGCAGCAGTCGAGCTCGCTCCCCTCCCTCAAACGCAGACGCACGGCTCTCCTTGCGCGCCCGGCAGCAGCATTATTTCAAAGCCGCGCGCGACTCTCCACTCTCCCTCTCGAGCTCCTCCATCCTGCTACTGCACGAGTGTTCTCCTTGCGACCTCTCCCTCTCCAAGTTATTTATGCGGGATTGCGGGGGCCACCGACGGCAAAGACCGAGAATTTCAGCTCTCGAGGGGAGGGCAAGATAAAGACCGAGGTATATTTCTCTTCTTTCTCTTCCTCTTTTCATCCGGCCTGAGCGCGAACTAATTTTTGACTACCATCGAATTTGTCACGAGATTATCTTCTTCTTCTTTTGCTGCCTTTTTTTCTTCCTTCGTTTATACTATCGACCGGTAATTCCTGATGAATAGTACAAGGACGCGTTAACACATTTAGCCCAATGATAAATGTTTATATTCCCGAGAGGGGAAAAAATATAAGGAGAGGCCCTGTATTAATACACACACGCACGGAAAGCGCGCGAGGGGCACTCAACATAATGAGTATTCGATTATTCGCGGCGCGACCTTGGCGGGAGTTTTGCTTCGCAGTCGACCACTTAATTTCCGACTTCTTCCTCCTCTACACACGTCCACAATCGGCCAGTTTCAAGCTGTTTGAACAGAAGCTTTTATCCCGTATTGCTTCGTCGTCGCAAGAGATGCGACGACGACGGCAGGAGGTCGTAGCGAGAGACAGTCGCTCGGAGGATGAGAGAGAGATTGAGTAAGGACTCTCAATTTCTTTTCCTCTCTAAGTAGCTACAAGCTGCTCTCCCACGTTGCGCTATTCTCGCTCTTTCCTCTTTCGCGCCGTGGCTCTCTCGGCGGCTGGGAGTCTCGCGATCAAGCTCTTTCTTTCTCTCTCGCCTATGTCCTCGATAATAACAGTTATGAAACTTGGCTGGGCGATAGTGAAAGTGGCGCATACTACACGCGCGTGTTTCACAACCGACGCCAACGCGCGTGCCTGCAGTCTCTCCTGCTACATGCCAACTGCATCCCCTCCTTCTCTTTTTTTTCTTCTCGGGACTAGTTATGTCTACTCCTTGCGAGTCCGTATACTCTCTTGCCGCGCCTGTACCTCGGTATTTTTACGAATTTTCATAGCGATCGAAACGCGCCTTCCTGGCGTGCTTTTCTCGGCTTGTAAAAGAGATCGCGCGTACGGATGCGTCGACACCGGAGCCGCATGTTTGCTGGCCATTATCAGGTGGCATTGCGTTACGGAGGCAGTCGTTTTAAGAGCTAAAGCCTCGCGCTTTGGAATGAATTACGAGGAGTTGCAATTAACGCGACCAGCCAGCACAGGCTCGCTGATTTTACGCGCTCAAGTGTTGGGTACACTATGGGCGTCGCAGCCGCGCTGCGCGCTTAGGCTAAAGTGTTTTCCCCTGTGCTCCCGTGCCGAGTACATCCCTCTTGAATAAGTGGCTTAAAGAAAAGACGCGCCATTTGGCCGCGTGTGTCGGCGGTTGAGATGAAAATCGGCTTGCGCGTTTCACCTTGGCGCATTACCCGATCGAGATTCCGACTGTATTGACATATTGTTTAGCTGTGTACTTTATTTTAAAGCGCGCCTCGTGCATGCATTAAACAGGGGCTCTCTCGGATAGGCTGCTGCTGCTGTCGTTGCGCTGCGTTGCGGAAAGTGTATGGATGTGGAGCGAGCATGCATACTTTATAATAATGTTTTCCAAACTGGGTTAGAATAAAAATAAAGAAAAGGCGCTCATATTAATTTAATAACTCAGCGAGAGAGTGGGGGGAGGGACTTGGGGTGGGGCAAGGGGAGAGGCGCGAACGATAACTATAATGTCTTTGGATATGTAGAGCCTGTCGTTCGAGGCTGTAAATGCAGTATTATGCCAGACATCGTGTCAGGGTTGCAGCAGCAGCAGCGCGCAGGCTGCGTATATCTGCACGTATATATGTGTATACGTACTACGTATGACAAGTCGCGATCTGCTGCGCGAGGAGTGGGCTTGCACACGTACATAGATTGGCGCTTTAGTGTTGGTCTTACTCTAGTGTATGCGCACGTGTGTTTGTCCGCGCGCGCGGCCTATACGCATTATCTTTCGCGCGTGTACTCTCTTGCGCGATTACGTAAAGCTCGCTGAGCTGGAATAGCTTGGTCGTCTTCTCCACTAAACTATCTGCCTTTATCCCGCCTCCGCTCGTCCTCCTCTCAATTTTCACTTTTATTCTCTTCTCTTTTCCGCGGCATCAACGCTGCATCTTGCCCTCCTCCCCTCCTCGCTCATTTCTGCGTATATGCCCGCCTGTCAATTCACTATAGCTCTGGAGCAAATGTTGGCAAAAGTTTGACACAGAATCGAGGCAGATAGAGAGAGTACCAGCCGGACGTCAGACACTGCCAAAGTTCAGTCTCGGAAAGCTATTTGTCAGGGGGAAGGGGCAGCAGCAGGTTCGACAGCATTCACCTCCCTCTCGCTCAAGTATAGTTGAAACAACGAGATTTGGAGGGGCTTGGGGTTGTGCCACGGCTGAGGATCTCATCAAACAGCCTCTCAAACAATCCGGCAACGCTATGGCTCTATACGTCTAGTCGGACGAGCGTACACCTGGCCGACTACTTTTTCTCCTCCCCCGTCAGTGAAAAAAAGAGATATTAGTCTTCTAGCGATGTATGTATATATACAATCGCTCGCTTTATGCGCTTGCCGATTTTAATGAGTGAAACCGAGTTTTTACATTAGCCCCAAGAAAAGTGCAACGAAGCTCTTTCGAGCGATAGATATACGTCTGTTATACACACACACGCGTATATGAAACCAGTGAAATTAGTAGTTTCTAATTCTGCAAGAGTGCCGCTCGTACACCTACTACTACCGCGTACGCGGCAGCCTCGACTTTCCCAACGACAATTTTGCAGCGCAGTAGTAACTCTCGAGTTGTTCGCAAACAGCGAGGGGGATTGGGTGGAAGTAAGCGAGCATAGCTGTTAAATTGAGCCTGTAAAAATCTCGACGATTCGATACATCCACGCGTGTCTTGCATCGACAGAGTTGTAGTATCAACTAGCCTGGAGTAGTCGGCGGAGCCGCGCAACTTTTTGCCTGGATAACTCGGAGCGCGCATAGCAGGAGAGTTGCAAAACGAAAACGGCTAAGCGGCGCTGCTGCGGCGGCGACCAACACACCGCGCCACTCACTTTCTATATACGAGAGCTTCGTAGTCGACGCTATATTCCCCTGGTTACGCGCGCGACGTCGCGCCTCCCGGCGGATTTCGCTCTCTCGCGCTCCCTTTCCTTTCTCACGACTTTTGCTAAGCTAAAAACCGAGACAGACTTTCCTGGGCTTTCGTTATAATTCAACTTTTCGGTTTATTGGGAAATGATGCCCCCTGCAAATACTCAGTTTAGGTTTAGAGTTGACCGAAGACTGATGCTAATTGCTGTCCATCCAAAGCTCGTATTTTTTGCTATTCGCTTTTTTTTCCACAAAATTCAATACGAAGCTGTGCCGATGGTCTTGAGTCTGCCAAACCACCACTACATGTAGTTTTGAGCAATCCTTTTGTAACGCGCTGTGCCTTTTTTTTCTGCTTCAGTCTGTTTCACCAGCTCCCCCGAGGTTTGTACTCAGCTTCTCCAGGCTGTATTGTTGGCTTTGACGAGCGTGCACTGCTGAAAAAGGACTTGGCTTAATAATCTCCACCCTTCCACGCAACGCACACTCGTCGTCCTTTCGTTCATTTTATTTCTCATTTTTTCTTATTATTATTCACCCTACACCGAGTGAGAGCTTCGCAAAAAATCGCAAGTGTACTCTCGTGATTTTTAACGTTGGAAATTTGTTCGTTGCAAGTTAGAGACAAGTACGAGGACTTTAAACAAATTCATATAGCTTTTGGACATAAAAGAACAACTTCAACATAGATATATATTTCGATAAGTCGCCTTTTGTTTTTATCGAGCGAAAAGTTATGTCGATCGTTTTTGTCTCCTCACCTCAGCCTTGAATAATCCATTTTTTACGAGGGGATTTATAGCTGGCAGATATTAAAACGCGCGAGCGCCCGACAACACGGCAATTATCTCGTTTCGTTGGAATAACCTTATCGAGCATAAAGACGAAGAAAGGAAATGGCAAAACAAGAAGTCGAAAACACAAGCAATTCGAATTGTAAAGTCGCGTATTAACGCTGCTGGAGAAGGAGTTGACGAAAGCCCGGCGTGTAGGACGAGGGGGAGAAAGAGCAAGAGCTATAGTGGAGAGTGGAAGGAAGGCCAGGGGAGAGAGGCAGACGGAGGAGAATACGAGAGAAACGAGGAAGGGAGAAAAAGAGAGAGGAAGAGTATATGGGGGCACCTGGCGCGACGAGGAGAGTTCGGCCATGTGCTCGATGCACACACACCCCTCGCTCTTTCTACTCCTCTTTTCTCTCCCTCGCTCTTTTTCTCCTTCTTCTTTTACCCTTTTGCCGTCGTCTCTGTCCTTTCTCTCTTTCTATCGCTCGTCTTTTTTACCTCTTTTTTTTTGTCCCTCTCCCACGCACAGGCACACTCACACGAACATGCATACAGAGAGAGAGGTAGAAATATAGATGTGGTAAGTGCAGGAACGAGTGCGCTCACGACTACAGGGATAAAAGAGAGTACACACAGAGCTAGTGGGAGAGAGTCGTTGGTGGGAGCAGGAGGGCGCTCCGACTGCTCGTCGAGGGGACTCTACTCACTGCGATCGGTATTGCCGGCGTACGTGCGCCGGCATTGCGCAAGAGCATTCACCCCGCTCAATACTCAACGGCAACTAGGCGCCCAGTGTGGTTCAACGGCAACCAGGAATCCCCTTTCCTACCACCACTACCAGCCCTTCTCTCTCTCCAACTCCCAGACTCTGCCGAAATGCCTTTGACCAAAGAGAGAGAGAGAGAGACTGTATGTGCGCACGAACTGCGTTATCACGAAACGACCGGCAACATTCTTTAAATTTACCGGATGTTTCCATCTCTCTATATAATTTTTCATTGAACAAAAACGTAGATTTAGAATGAATAAAATTGAATTTTCCTATTAGCGTCTGATGAAAATAGGGAGAAAACGCTATTTGGCGTTTATTTATCTTGCAATTGTACTTTACAAGGGCAATATTTCTCGTGACTGGGCTATAAAGCGACGAGTAATATTCTTGAATTTGTTGACGGAGCAGTTAGGCCGAAAAATCGATCGGGCTGGCCGACAGGGCGGAGGAGAGCCTCGTTAAATGCGGTCTTGACTCTGCCATGCGGGATATTTGCCCTTCGCTAGTCCTCCAACGGTCTCTTTTTCCTCGTATTCTTATTCTCTTGTATTATGGATTAGAAGGGGAGAGCGCAGAACTCTGTTGCAGCTCTCTGACTTTCCAGACTCCTACACCATGTGCGTGTGAAACTACCGAGCACCGCACGACAGACGAACGCATTTTGCGTGCGCGAGAGAGAGAGCTCGATATCCCCCCCTCGAGAGAGTAAGCGACCTCCTCTGATACCGTACGTGCGCGCAGAGAGGATACTTTCAAGCCTCAGGGGGGAAAGTGAGGCTCTTGCTGCTGGACAACAAAGGGGGCCAAAAATATGAAAGAAAGAGAAAACGCGCGCCGCTTGACTTTCTATACCGCGCGCGCGTATCTTTACGTCTACGGCCGCCTCGCTACCGAGAATACACCAATACACAGACCGCTCGTTTTATCGGCCGTGAAACTTGGGCGGATGGACTCGCCGAGGACAAAACGAGCTTTGCCTGGACACACCCCGGGAACTAGATCTTGGAAAGCCTGCTGCTGCGGCGAGCGTTTGTACGCGGTGCTGACCGCTCGATAAAGGGCTAATAATAGACGAGCACTTGACCGCACTGGATTATTGCTCGTCGCCCGCTCAAAGCTGCAGCCGCGTTTTTGGGGCTGAGCTTTAATCTGACTCGTGTGGGTGCGATATTGCAGCCGGCTGTATCCTCGCGCGAATCGACCTCGAGCGTAAG
Source organism: Anagyrus pseudococci (assembly GCA_030522585.1). Classification (NCBI taxonomy): domain Eukaryota; kingdom Metazoa; phylum Arthropoda; class Insecta; order Hymenoptera; family Encyrtidae; genus Anagyrus; species Anagyrus pseudococci. The sequence goes on along the minus strand of JAPYYQ010000036.1, from coordinate 27,562 downwards.
CACACTTGCTAAAGCTCTCCGAGAAGCAAAGGGCACGGCGTTAGCGACGCCTCTCTCCCTCTTTGACTCTCTTGACTTGACTCAATGTCTCGCGGGCGAAGGTCAGCCTCCTCCTCCTCCTTGGTACATTGCGCAAAACAAACTCTATACTCTCTCGACTCTATCTTCTCCAAGTATTTGCTTTTTCGAGCTAAGATTGCCATACGCCGGCTTAGCTCGTTTCATTCTCCTGCTTTACCTTCTCTGTCATTTTTTTACATTCTTTTTTCCTCGTACAGTCTTCATTCTTTTGCTGTAGTCAATGGCTCGTGACGGTAATTAAGAGTCGCTCATACGGCTGGATTTATAATTTTATTATTCATTTATGTTAATCTGGAAATATTTACGGGAAAGGCTATTTTTTTCCACTGAGGTCACGACTTTACATGTTTTATTATTATTTTCTTTTTTTTTTAATTTATCTGTTTATTCTACTGGTTTTTCTTTTTTGCCTTTATTTTCGAATGGCAATGTTGCGGAATTGCAGCTTTTTTTCGTTGTTGTTTTTCGCTCGGTTGGCAATTTGAAAGTGGTGTAATAAAGTTTTAGTAGACGACAAACGGTGGAATCGAATAAAACGACTTTTCTCGTAAATGAAAAGTTCATTTACGACAGACGGGCAATTCTTCGGACTTTTTCCTCGACAGGTATAGGTTGAATGTATATCGACCTGTAGCCGAAATTTTGAAAGTTTTACGATCCGAGCTGTAGCTACGATTCTTTACTTTACAACACGGTTTATTCCTGCCTCGCACGGTCAAGGTGATGAAATGTTAAATTGATAGATGCTCCGAGCTGCCGTGATTTTCATTTTAGAAAAGGCAAATACGGCAAATTTAGTGGGACGAATTAACTTCCTTGACTTGGGGGATCTGGAGCGGCTTCGAAAATGTTTGATTAAAATAAATTTATCATATAGAGCTTTTTGGAAAATTACGCTTCGACTGTAACCGAATATTTTTATGCCATTTCCTTTATTAATTTGCTTTTATTGCCATACTCGAATACTAAAAGAGGAACATTGTATGTTAATTAATGATAAAAAAGAGAAGTAAGCAAAACTGAATTAAAGAAAAGAATTAATTAAGCAGGATCAATTGAAAGATTAGTAATCACGTAGACGCAAGGCACCGGGCTCACTTAAATATCAATGTGATTAAGGTCAACTGCCCGGTCACTCCTCATTCCCCTCCCCGATTCCGTTGATTTGATAGCAGAATGCCCGGGCCCCCGAAACGAATTTAAATGGGAGTGATTGTGCAGACACGAAAATTAACTGAACTCCCTGTTTGTGTGTTTGTGTACTTGCGACTGTACGTGTAAGTGTGTGTGTTTAACCAGAACACGGCCAGCGGGAGCAGACGGGACGGGGGAGGAAGGGATCCCAATCGGATGTAAATTCGAACGGTAGAGCTAAGCCAAGCGCGCCAATCCGGTCTAGGCCTTGGATCCGCAAATTTCTCGGGCAGAGTGAGAGGGAGAGAGAGAAAGAGTCGGCCTCGATAGAGAGAAATAAAGCCGAGAGCGAGTGGAGGGAGGGAATCGGAGCGTCGCCGTCGCTGCTTTCCGCAAAATCTCGAGAGAGGGAGAGAGAGAGAGAATATGTACGTCGGAGGACTGAGGGACGACGGAGGAGGTGTGCAGAGGGTTTGAGGTCAACTTATAAATACATATACGTGTGCGCCGCACTGGTATCAATGCGAGCGAGAGAGCCTCGCCGAGGCGTCGATATCGCTCGCCCTGTTTCCTCCTCGGATCCCTTTCCGATACACTCCTCCCACCCTCTACCTCCCCTTCGCTTCAACCTTCCTCTTCCTCCTCGAGGGCCGCTGATCTGTCGGGACCTCGATAGATATCCATCACGCGACCTACGCGTATACTATACATGCACGTACGCGGCTCGTTAGCGAATGACAAATGATCTCCACGCTACGGAGCAGTTGGGTCCCCTGCCCCCTTACCACCCTCCTCGGCTGCCCTCGTCCAGAAAACTGCCAGTGGCAAGATGAACCAGCTTCTAACGGTAATCGCAGGAAAATCCCACTCGCCGTTCTCCCCCCCCCCCACCCATTCCAAGGCCTGTATTGTTTCAATGGGTCGATTTCGATGCTGTGCTTCAACGATTGCTCAAGCTCGCGCGAATTCGGTGGAAAGGTGAGAGAAGCCGTCTGGAAGTCGTGGCTGAGCGTGTGAGAGAGAAAAAAGAGATATTCTCTCGGGAACAAAACGGTGCTCTATGGAAGGAGCCGCGTCGTTTTATATATATAGGAGCGCCGCCGCGCGAGGAGCAGCGACGAGTGTGCCCGCGGCACGCGACTTATCTGCGTAACCTACTCCACTGAAACGCTTTACGGGCACTTCCTCATTACGACGCGCTGTACTCTTGGAGCCCACGCGCTCTACCTATATTCCCCCCCTCCCGTCTTCTTCTCCCCCATTGTCGTAATTTCTTTCTCTTCTTTTATCCTTGCCACTCTATGCTGCACATCTGTGTGTATACACACACACGTGCGTCCTATCGGAGAGAACCGGCTCATCGATCCGAGCAAACTCTCTGGTTTTCCGTCTCTGCGTTTCGCTGATATTCCCTGCAGCTTGGCCCACGAAGTTTCGTTCTAATTTATCCGATGCCCCGGAGGAGAGAGAGAGAGAGAGAGAGAGAGCCAGCCCAAGGGAGATTTACGAGCTGTCCCCTGCCCTATCGGCACTATCCGTCCGAGCCATGGAACTCAGCTGCGTTGGCTCTTATGGAATTTCCTTGCTTCGACATATTTACGCGGCGCGCGCGCCTTCGTTCCGAGAGCTTTTATCGCGCTCCCGCAGACAAGTTTTCAACCTTGCGCGTGCACCTTGGAACCGTTAAAATTCTTTTCTCCTTTTTTTCCTTTCTCTCGTTTCGTCGTTGTTGGCCGAGTAATGGATTTGCCCTGTAGTTTTTCCCCTCCGGCAATTTCAAAATTTCGACGACTTGATTATCCTCCGTTTAACTGGTAATATATGAGACGCACGGCAGTTTCGAAATGATACAAAAATCATTCGCATTTAACGCCGCTCCGCAATAAGTCATTGTCCGCTAAAGAAGCGCGCACACATGCTGCACTTAATAGAAGGACAGTCGCTTCTTCTTTTTCTTCGTGTCTCCTTTACTCCCTCGTCGTCCTGCTGCCTTCTTCGGTGTACGCCACATTCTTCGCCGCGAATTGCACCAAGCTCTTCCCCCTCGTATTTAATAACAGCCAACTTGCGATGTGTCGTCGTCGTAGCGCTATAAATATCATCGCCAGGACACATTCCGCTATAGTTTCCCAACGGAAAGAGAGACTCACGGGGGGAACCTGCAATTTTCCAGATCGAGCCACTGGATGATTTAAGCCCTCGCACGCTCCCTCCCTTTTTCGCCAGAGCGCCACTCGTCATCCCGCCCGAACTTATAAAGTCAGCAGCTTGGATAACATCTCGATCAGAAGGAAAAACGTTAAAATCATGCTTAATTACAAGCGCACCGCTTGGGCATATCCCCCCCCCCTCGCTGATTATCGCTTATTGCGAATTAACAGGCCGAGGAAGAGGCGCGCGTCGAATATCTGTCGTAAAGACTAAGATTGATAGACCATCGCATTCGCATTAGCAGCAGCCGCCGCGCGAATAACCCGCGCTCCGGCAGCAGCAGCCGACGACTATATACGCGCGTATACAGCTGAGGCAGGAATTATTCACGCGCGCGTGCGTACGGACGTGCGCAGAGTCGAAATTCATATGTAAGCTATTTGCATACATCCAAATTGTCCGCTGGCGGAGAGCGAACTTTAATTAATCCCCTTCCCCCGACACATGGGCTATTGCCATTCGTTTAACATGCAGCCTATAATTGCGTTTCGCTTACCTGTAAGCAGGAAGCATCTCTCTCGTTAGGACGACGTCTTGTTTTTGGTGTTAATCCGAGTAGCGTTATCGGTTGATTTTCTTAAACTTCGCGCGCGATTACGCGACGACGTCGCCGCGTGTGTCGCGGGCTTGAAAAGAGGTCGGAGGAGGAGGAGGTTCCTTTGAAGCTTTTACCGCAATGAAGAGAGCTGTGTACTGTACAGTGACTACGCGGGAGGGAGAGGGGTGGTTAATCCAAGCGAGCTAGGTCGGTCGATAGCCCTGACCTAGCCGGACGTGTATACAACGAGTTGGGGGTTGCGCGAAACTCCCGGCTTATATTTCTTAGGCGCCCAGTGGCGGCGCGCACGTGTCGCTGTTTAGCGGGCGCCTCGGATGGGCCAATAACTTGTATAGACTCGTTATCCGCGACGACTGGAAAGTCCAGCCGCACAATGAGCTTTTATCGACTCTCGTCGTGCTTATTGTGAGAGAGGTATATTGGCCCAAACGGACAATGCCCGAAAGATCAGTCGAGCGACGATATAAATTACGGAAAATATGCAGCAGGAGTATGGACAGGGAAGAGGAGAAAACAGTTATGAGCTCGTCTGTACGCGAGCGTGTACAAAGGAGTACCGATAATCCATAAAATCAGTATACGAATCGAGAGCCGTAGCGATAATAGGAACGACGGAGACAAAAAAAAAAAAAAAGAGCAAGTCACGAGAGAGGCAGAGGCGCGCTACGGTCGCGCCTCCAAAACCGACAAAGCTGAAGGTTCCGAAATAAACGAGCTTATCCGCGAGGAGGCGACTCTGTGTGTGTAAGCGAGACGTAGCTGGAGGTTGCCCCGCACGCCGAGAGAGAGAGGTGGTGGTGGTGGTGGTGGGCACACTCGCCGGCTGGCCTGGTTTCAATGTTAGGCCGGCGCACCGAGATGGCTTAGGCCACTACAGCCATCGGCGCCCAGCACTACCGTCATCGTCCGTCTTCCACTTCTACCCCCTCCTCGCGCTCTATACGATAGCCGTAATTGTATCGAGCGGCCCGTAGCCGCGTGACGAGAGCCTCCGACAGATAGCCCAAATCTCTCCCTTCTCCAGCTCTCACTCTGGCCCGTCTCCGTTTCTTCTTCCTTTGATCAGCGACCTCCTCTCGCCTCCGGACTTTTTATCTCTCTCTCTCTCGCCGTGGCCCTACATCAGCTCACGAGTTGACATCGAAGAAGAAAAGATCGATATTTGGACGTACAGTCGATAGTACGCGAAGCGCGTACGTTGAGAATAATCAGCGGCACTTCCTTTCGGCCCTGTTGATGAATTTCAATTAACCATCTGGCGGGCGTTCTAAAAATAATCGAGCCCAGGCTGTAGCAGCAGCCGTTCGATACTCGAGGCATATTTTCATCTTTGATCCCCGACCTCTTTTTCCGCCTTAAACGGGCTTTGAGTGTAAGCGAGCGAGAGAGAGCAAGCTATACAGCAGTATAGAACAATTGCTCGATTTCTCATCTGGCCGTCGTGGGGGCCTGATAAGGTCGGATGAATAAGCACAGCGACAACGGCGAATTTTTAACACAGACTCGTGCGTACACGTGAATTTTGTACGTACAAATGCTTCCTCGTTAAACAGCGATAGATGAGAAAATGAGAGGAGGGAGTAATAGAGCTCAACGTATTTCCGGCTTTTGAACGCCGAGAGGTTACAGTGGGAAGAGAAAAAAGGTTGAGGCGGAGAAGGGGGCTCTCTTTCCCTCCTCCGACTATCTCTAGCCGGTCGTCGCGCAAACGTGAGCGCAGCAGCGGCGATGCTCCCGATAGAACGAGAACGCAGGTGATGGGTCAGCGCTAGGCTATTTACCTACTTCAGCTACGAGAGCTGCTGCCGCTGCCGGCTGCATCCACGCGCGTCTCTCTCGTTCCTTCAAATGCCGCCAAACGACGGCGACGACGGGCTGCTCGATGTGGCTCGTGCGCGGCTCATCCAGGGATTCGCATGAGAAGAAGAAGCTCCGCTCGGATCGTCGACCCACTTCCAATCGCTGCCGAGGCCGCCGCTGCTGCTCCCTCCTCGCGAGCGTTCTACAGCGATTTTACGGCCGAGAGGAGGCCAATAAAAGTGGCATGACAAAGAGCCTTTTGATTTTCGGTTATATACTACGGCGAAGCTCTCTGCGCTTCGTTCTCCTCAGGATTCGTATACTCTCTTTATTTCTCTCTGCGCCTGTTCTACAGTTTTTTTTTTCTTTTCATTTTTGTTTTTCTTCATAAGCACTGCTGCATTAGATGCTGCCCTGTAAATATTTTCGGATTTTCGATAAAAATTGTGACGTCGATGAGAAATATTTTGGTAAGCCGAGCATCTCTGGCGTGCTCGTTGAGTCGCTTTGACGTGGGTTTCAAAATAATTAAAGCACGTGGCGCGGATAATCCGAGCGGCAAGCATATAATAGTACGATATAGTCGATTGAAAAAGGGCTTAGAGGGAAGAGAGAGAAAGACTAGGGATTCGAGGGATTAAAGCAAAATAGGCCGAGGTGGATCTGTAGCAGCATGGGTATAGTGCGAGAGAGAGAAAGAGTCGTTGTACAGCGAGAGGGATAGAGATAGATGGGCGTCCAGTTGGAGCGATTAGCGGAGCGCGAATCGAGTATACCACGCCAGAAATATACAGTTCACGCGCAAACGGAACGGAGGAAGCAGAAGTGGAAAAAGGAGGCCCGCAGCGGCTGCGGCGGCAGCAGCCGAATGTAGGACACGTGACTCGCGGTTCCGCGAGTAGAAGAGTCGCGGGTGGAAAAACCGGCGGATCCGTCTGTTTATTTGTCTTTGTGTGTGCTTTCTGTGTGCGTCGGCGAGCGTTAGAGTAGGAAACGATGTACAACATGAAGAGAAGTGTTGCTTGTGTTGCAGATAAATTATCGGAAAATTATGTCAAGCTCGATCGCGTGCTTGACTTTTCGGAGACGAGATGTTTTATTGGAATTTTTCGTCGTATTTTGGGGATGAATAGGATTTTGGATAATGGAAGAATATAAAAGCTCGAAAATTTGGAGAGTACTTTGGATTCTTGATTCGTGTGCTACTTATTAATAAAAACATATTGAATAAATGATTGAATGAGAATTCATGGCTGGTATAGAAAATAAAAAAAATGATTGCCGAGCCGAAGGAAGAGGAGAAAATTAAACGTCCGAAATTCAAGGCCCAAGGTGGAGGAGCCGATACGGTTAGAAAGCCGAGTATAGTCGCAGGTGTGGGCAGGAGGTGCGCGCGGCGCGGGGGGGAGGGAGGGAGGGAGGGAGAGCGTGTACAGCGAGGCCGGCGTTTCTCCGGCCATATCGTTTGCGTAATCATAACTCGGGAGTTAGAGCGGGGCTTCTGCTGTTGGAGTGGCGGACGACCGCCGGCGCACTTCTCATACTGTTTAGCGATAGAACGGAAGAGAGGCGAGCGGGGGCGAGGATGGCGCTCCAAAGACCTCATCTCGAAAACTAGTTCAATTAGAGAAATCCGCGGAAAAGTAGACATCTCTGTTGGCGCGCCGGCCGGAGTATAGCGTAGTCGCTGCATCGAGGTATGAGGGTTTCGGGGGCAGACGCGATTAAGTATCGTAACTCGCCGTAGCGGCAAAAGCCGGCGACGACGACGACGAGGCTTTCGCGCAAAATCGAGCTCTCCTCCGCCGCGTACGACCTTACTTACTCTCCACCCCCACTCCTCTCTTTCAATATTTGCACGAGAGCAGCGGAGAGCGAGAGAGACCCGATTTTCGGCCGCGACGCGGATACCACCCGCCGTTATTGTACCGGTTCGAGGTGTATTTTGAATTTTGCTCTTTTTACTCACCCTCCCCCCCCCCGCCGCCGCCGCGCTCTCACCTACTCGACCTCGACTCCCCAACAATCTTTTATTCTCCTAAATAACTAGACCTTTTCACGGCCTGCTCTCTCTAATAGTTCTTTCCACAATTTTTTTTCTCTCTTTACTTCGTTAATACGTTCCTTTATTTTTTTTGTATTCTATACGTCCCATTTGCAGATGCACGGAATATTTATCGAATCTCCATAACCATTATCCAAGCCGAGTAAAGACGCAGTGACATAGATTAAATAAACTCGCTCGAAATTAACAGATCAGCCAGTCTTCTTTTTACAATTTTACGTTCACCTCGCGCCTATACGGTTTATCGAGGATATCGTAAAAGCAGCCGCGTGTAATAGCCGAGCTATATGTACGAGAAGCACAAATTCCGCGCGCGTGGTGCACACTATATATCAGCAATAAAATAAAAGCTCGGCGCACGATGACGACGATATTAAACGATCAAACCGGAGCGGCAAAAATCCTCCAATTTTTTTTCGAGAAGTACATATAAGAGAAGAAGGCGAAGCAAAGAAGCGGCGCAAGCTTGCCGCGGCGCGTATCAGACAAGCAGCACATAGCCGCCGCCGCCGCTGCCGCTGACACAGAGAGTGAGAAAGAGAGAAAGAGCGGGCGCACTTACACAGGCGCGCACAAAGAAGTGCCGAGGCTGTGACCGCTTTTCTCGCGGACTAAGTGGCACGCTCCTCTACCTGCCCTCTCTCCCACCGATTTACCGAGCACATCTACCTCTCTCTCTCTTATACTCGCGGCCTGCTGCTCGCTCTCCTCATTACCGTCAGCTCTCTCCCCTCCCTCCCGCCCCTCCTTTACCTCGGTCCGATTTCGACCTCCCCCACTTCTCGCGAACCGTACTTCCTCTCCTCCTCCTCCGCGGGCTTCCTCGCGCGTTCATTCAGTCTTTCGGACGTTTTCGCGCAGCCTCGCTACTTCCGTCTCTTTCCCTCCCTCTTTTCCAATCAGTTTAATGCCCAGTCGAGCTACTGCGCTTCAGCCGGCGCTGCTGCTGCTGCAGAGCTGCGCACGCTCTCTGCTCTCTTCTGCAAGACCACGCGCCAGAGACTTCACTTTCCCTTCGATGGAAATGCATATAAGAGAAGCACGGGCCGTTTAACGTGCCGGCATTACGCTTCTTTATTTTTTCCTTCTTCTTTTCAATGCGCCCCGAGCCAATAAAGAGGGCCGAGAGCCTTTTTCCAATTGCCCGATTTTTAACGACCACCGGACTAGATATTATAATTCAATCGGTTGAATAAACTTACTCGACTAATTTCCTTCTCCCCTCCTCTTTTATTTTTTCTCAATCTACATTTCACATTTCTTGGCGAGTCCGTCTGTCAAGTGCGAGCGCCTATACTGCTGCTGTCGTGCCACTTTCCGTTATCTAACGCAACGTATAATGTTTTACGATAATAAACGCGTGTATTCGTTCATAATGACAGCGGCGGCAGGCAGCAACACAGCGCGTAATCTCGCGGCTCATCGTCATCGTCCGAGCAGACTCTCTCGAGAAATTCAATAAAAACGAGTTGACTTGACCTTAATTTGTTGCTAACTGCTCTCCTCTCTGTGCCTCTCCTTTGAGCGAGAGCCGATCTTTCTCCAAAACCCGAACGCCCCTTCCCAAGGTATTCGATGTACTTTACGTGCGCCTCCTTTTGCAACTCTCTCGTAAATATCTGCTTTTATTTAATATTTTCGAGTGCTATTATTTTTATTTAAAGCCGATAACAGAAGACGCCGAGAGAGTATCTTCCAAATTTTCGAGGTTGCTCAATTTCACCGTTTGCCCAACGCTGTATAGGAAATAGAAAGCATGCTCCTATTTTAGAATTCGTTATGTACGCGCGCGTGTGTATAAATTCTAAAGGGGGGGGGGGCGGGGTAGGCTGCTGTTGTTGGAGAGGGAAGTGTTGCAAGTATCCGTGAAAATCAGATAACAGATAATATATTTACGCTCGTTAATGCCATTGGTAAATACGAGGCTCGCACGCAGATCTAACGGAATAAAGTGGCTGCCGCTGCGAGATAAGAAATGAATTCAATGCTAAAAGTATGACGTTTCCTCGAAAGCGCTAAACTGATTTCTCTCTCCCTGCGTACAAGCGCCCATCCAGCTTTGTGTCTGCACAACTCCCCCCCCCCCTTCCCTGCTCATTCATCTTTCAAGAAGAAAGAAATTTTTCTCCCGTTAAACATGTATGAAGCTACAGAACGTCGCTTGGAAAACAATAGCTTATCCCATCGTAAAAGTGAGAGGGAGGGAGTTGCAGAGCTCAGGTTTCCCGAAAGCCAAAACCTCGGTGCGCTGTCTCTCTGCACACGCGAATCATTTCGGCCGCTCCTCCTTCATTCGAGCGGCTAAAAAATTGGTAAGCCTATCCAGGCGACACTGGGCTTTCGGTGTAAAATGACTTTTCCCCGATATCGCCCCGAGCCAATTTCTTCCTCCCTCGGCCGCTCTCTCTTACGACCCCCCGTTCTTCAGCACTCCAGTCCTATCGTGAGCTCACGCTGCGAGCTGAATTCGCCCGGTCGATCTCTCTCTCTCTCTCTCTCTCTCCCAGCCTTGGCTTGTAATCGATTCGTCCGAGTAGCCCAGCGGGTGTGCCCATCTCCCCCCTCTCCTTACTCTCTCTCTCTCTCTCTCTCTCGAGTACTTGCACGAGTTAGCCGCTTTTCGAGGGCAGAACCTGGATTTTTGCCGAGAGCCCGGCCTGTATATATACGCTTCGCTGGGCCGGCGACGACAAAAAGCTCCCCTGCCGAGAGAAAGAGACGCCCTGCGCGCTCTCTCTCCCTGCTTTACTCGGAGCATCCCGTCCTATACGATCTGCGGCTGCATTGCGCTTTAGATATTTGAGGGAGGAAGGGAGGTACACGCGAGCGCTCGTTTTCTAAGCCTGTTCTTTTCGTTGGCTCTGCCGCAGTTGTATGCAAATGGAAGCTTCACCGAGAAAACAGCAGCGCTGCATCGGTCTCTATGCGCCGAGATAAACATTCTCTTTCACCCTACCCCCTTTTTTTCTTTCATTGTGGTTTTTTTGTCTGCTCCGACCACGTACTACAAGTGTCCGTAGATATATCTAAATAGGTATTGGCCAAATTCGTATAAAAATAGATTTGAAAATTCGTTGCTTCTTGCGGCTATTAAACAGTAATTTCGTTATTTCAACGCGCTTCGAACTAAGCGCGTAAGTAAATTATGCAAGCTTACTTTACGCGCGGGTTTGCTTCTCTGGCATTCCGCGAAGAAACTCCATTGGCCATTCCAACATGACCATAAATAATTTTGCGCGTTAACGTCATTATAAAATGTTAAAAGCTTGTCTCTCTCTCTTGGCTGCTACGCTTCTAGTCACCTGCTTTTCCATATTTCTAGCCGTAGGCATCTACCTCGTACCGAGCAAATCTAAAAAGCTCATCTCTCTCGTCAGCGCTCGATAAAATATATCGATCTAATCTTATCGCTAGGCTCGTACAAATTAATTCCATCGGCAAAATTCACGAGCGATTGAGCAATAGCCGGGGCTGCCGCGTCGTAAACTAAGATATTGCGGACTTGAGAATTTTGAGTTAGCGCGTATTAAAAGCAAGCGCTAAAATGCAATAAATCCTCGGCTTTATTGGCAAACCAAAGAACGATCACGACGACGAGGGGGAGGTATCTCCTCTCTCCGTATAAACGAGCACGTCTATAATATCTCTATTCTCAATTTCACACACACCGCACTTTCATCTTAATAAATCAGCGCGAGAGAGAGAGAGCCTAACGCGCAGCAGCAGCATCTGTCTCGCAAATGAGAGAGCCCTATAGCACCGTAGAGTAACAAAGCGCCAGTCTGCAGAAGCGCGTAAAAGCGCCGAGCCTTGAAATTTTGCAAGAGCGGATACGAAGGGAAGAGAGAGAGAGAGTTAGGTTCGCAGCTGGGCGGACTAATGAGATGTTTACAGTGCGATCCCTCAATCGGCTCTTCTCTTTATATTATTTCTCCGTTGGGAGTAAAGTTCGAGGTGATAAAGTTGCCGGGCTCTCTCCTTCTCTGCGGCACGGGGGCGTATACGCTGGCGCCGCCGGATGTACGTCCATTACTTATTCCCGCGACGCCAGTCCACCCTCGCTCTCTCTCTCTCTACTCGGCAGTAGTATGGCAAAAGCAGCAGTAGCAGTTGCGCGAAATAACGATTTCTCGTCTGCCTCTGACAAGTATGATATATTCCAGCTGAAATATATATACATACACATCAACAAGTTTCAATAGCTTGAATCTCCGCACGCTTTTGTGATATCGTTCGGAGAGTCCTTTTTTGCTTAAAGGGGGATACACGGGATGAGAGAGTCGCTTGGATGGCTCAATTACGGCACTTACTTTGCAATTATGTAAAAATCGCTGATTAACCGGAGCCTGGCTAAGAAGGAGAAGAAGAAGTCGAGGAGTTAAAAGTACATTAGCCGCGCGTAAAAGCGGAGAGAGGAGCAGCAGCACTGCAGGAGAGAGAGAGAGAGAAGGAGGACCGATGAGAATCGAGCGCGTGGGAGGTTGCGTGTATTTCACGCTCGACTTTGGGTCAGACGCTTAGGAGGCTTAGAAAGTAACGTAGCCACCGCCACTGCCGACTTGGTAACCCTAGATCGCTGACACCGTTTGCTCTCTCTCTCCTCGTTCTATAGCTGTGTTCCTGCGCCAGCCGGGCAATTAGACGATCGTCTAACTAATCGGGCGACATTCGAATGTTAAAATATTCTCCCCCACCCCCACGTCTTAGTCTCCTCTCGCCTACGATGCTCGATGTTGGATCTCTCTGTCTGTATATGTACGGGAGGCGCATTTGCGGAAAGGGGTCGTGAGCCGATTTCACCAATCTCCCCCTTCCCCTCCTGCCACTTTTCATCTTTTACTTGAAACTTTTAATATACTTGCCGTCTGTAGAGTTGGCTGATTGTTCGACGATAATTTTCCGAAATTTTGCTAAACGAAGTAATTTTATTTATATATCATTTTCATTTGCAAATAATCTGTTACAATTTACATTTCTCGTCGCTTTTTTCTTACGACGAACGAAAAATGTAAATCTAGCTTAAGAAAGAAAAAGTGTTTAAAAACACAAGTGATTGTGCCTCGGCTTGGCTATAATCATTAGTACGGCCAAGGAATACTTCCGAGGAAGCCAAAGAGCGTTCTGTACATATCATGCATATTCAGCGTATACTTTCACGTATGACAGGTAGCGCATTACACGGCCCGAGTCATATTTCAAATCTCAATTTCTTTTTATTCAAATGAAAAAGAGAAAAAAAATCGCCGCCGAAACGATATTTACGATTTGTTAAACATCTATATTTACAATGTTTATACGTTAACCTATATATTTAAAAATAATTGATAAGCAAAATTCGTCTTATCAAAAAAAAAAAAAAATGGTTTTATTATAATTGATATTCAATAAATACAGGCTGATCCAATTATCAAGATGCGTATCGCGAAAAGTGATAATACAGTTTCTTTCATTATTTGTTCGACAAGTCGGTACGATAAACGCCCAGCTCTCGTGATACTCGCGGCAAAATTGTAGGTCATCTTCACAAAGTGTGTATGTACACGAGGCTCGCGTACAAAAGAGTTCGCGGCGTAAGGAGGCAATAGGACTCGGTCTCGGTCCAGTTCTCGCGCCGAGCAAATCTATTCGAGAAAACCGCTCCTCCGCGAGCTTATTACATTGCTCGCGCGTCTCTCTGGAAAAAGCCTTTTCCGAGCCGGCTCATTTGAATTTCAAAACGTCGAACCTCGCATGTATACCCCCGCTAAACGGCTCAATAAAACGTGGTTAAACGATCATGCGACATCCTCGAATTTCGACACTCGCGTTTCTTTTTTAGAAAACTCGCGCCGTTCGCGACAGCAAGAGGAGACAATCGAACGCGTTGCTTCGGCGAAGCCGCTCTCGTGACAATGCTTTTGCCTTAATGCATTTACTCCGCAGCTCGTCTTGAGTTATTGTTTTGGATATAGCACTCTCTCGTGTGTGTACGTATTGCGATTCGTACGGTTGTAGAAATAACCGTGGCAAGTTGGCATCGCACGTACGCCGGAGTTACGTAACTCGCGTAAACTTGCATGACGAAATGCCCGACAAGCAGTTTCCTCGCGGCCAACCTAAATTAACGTCTGGCAACTGAGTGACGCGCTCCAAGCGCGACTCATCCTCCCGCCTACCTCCTCCTCTCGCTCCTTCTATGCACTTCCTTTTCCGCAAGATCGAGAAAGCTTTTACAAACATCGTCGGTTGTTGCGCGAAAAAGTATCGCGTTAAATTACGATTGATTTACCGAAAGAGAATGCAGACAGCAAAAATGCGGGAAAAGTATCCTGTGTACGCGATATAAACTCCACGCGACGATGTAATTACCAAATGCCGGGCTTTTCAATTAGTCGAAGGGAAACGCTATAGCCAAGAGCAGTATTGGGAGATAGAGAGAGCTATTGAGCGGTTCATCGATATAGCTCACCGAGGTCATGCCTCTCGATGATGGACCGCACCCTTGTATTATCCGACCCATCGCTACACGCCCTCACCCTCTATGTTTGTTTGCCCGCTCAAGATTAAAGAGTAGAGAGTCGACGGAAAGCCTGCACAGCTACAAAAAAATAGGGGTTCCCTTTTCCTCGGTGTCAAGAATATTCGGAGTTTGAATTGTTGGGGGTTATCGGTAATAACGCCGGGCACACGCGAAAACACGTGAAATTTCCGGGGTTGACGCGACATCGCGGCAGCAGAGAGGAAGGACGACTAGAGCTGCAGCGGAGGAGGAAAGAGGGAGTAGTCATCATCGGAGGCTCGTGCGCGTCAGGCCTCGTCTCTCTCCTTCCGGGAGAGGCTGCTCCGATCGCTCGGGGGGCGCAGGTCACGGACGCGCCCGAGTAGGGCTGATCGATATGCACACGTGCACACGCCGCTCTCTTGCGCCGCGCTGCCGGCACACCGCGCGCTAGTGCCGCTGGCCGATTAACGCTCCTCCTCCCTCCCCCTTCGCTCTCTCTCTCTCTTCAGTTGCCACGTGCCGCACGTTGCTATACGCGCTGTCTCTCTTTCTTGCACCTATATATGTACGTACCGCGAACGCGATTCTCCGGTGCATCTTGAGAGAGGATATTGGGAAACTCGCGGCTGTCCGAGTCTCTTTCTCTTTTGGCCTTCCCCCTCTCCTCACCTCTCTCTCCTACTTACGCATCCTCTCACCTGCTTTTCACTTAAACGCTCTTGTGATAATGCGAGTTCCCGCGAGCGCATTTCCATTGTCTCTATCGCCGACGCGTCGTGTTCCACGCGGCCGCTTTATAACGAGCTCTGTGTGTTTGTGTGTATTACAACAACGGCAGCGGCTAAAATGAGAAAATAAAAGTAAATAAAAGAAGTAAAAAGGTAAAAATGAGGCTAAAGGGGGGAGAGAGAAAAGGAAGAAAAAAGAAGAGGAGGAGAGATTGGCCATTTGGCGTTTCTCAATGTAAAGCGACCGGTCGCCACGGTGCGAGAGCTTCTCGCGCCCCCTAACCGCCAGCGGAGCATAACCGTAATCCGAAGGCACTCTCGGATCTTTTGTGATTCTCCAGCGGACTGAATATCCGTAGGGACTCGCGCCGCGTGTGTATACACGGGCAAAAGCCCTGGCCGCAGCTTTCACTCGGCCTCGACACTTCGTATTACCTGTACCTCTCGTTAATTTTTGACTGCTGCTTGCTCCTCTTCATTTTTGAACTAATACACTTTGAAAATCGAAGAGCATATCGATCACGTTTTTATCACACGTCACATCAGCGCGTAACTTTCCACGCTTCGCTTCGAGATTTGTTCGTCGTCATATATCGTGAGATGTGTCTGTGTGCAACAAAGCGCCTCTTTGTCACCTCTCCGGGTAACCTTACCGTTGTATTTACGTTTCACGGGAATTATTGCATTGCGCAGTATGTATAAGCCCTCTTCTCTCTGTCTTTCACGTTGCTTGCCGTGGGTTGAAAGAAAAAGCGCCGATTCAGCGAGGAGCAATGTATCGATGGCTTAGCGAAATAAGCCATATTTCTCGAATTACGTAAACGCCTCTCTTTTTCGCCATGGCCGATTTTTTCCAGCTCCCTCGTGGCCCCCTTACCCCCTCTATCTCTCTATATGTATGCCTGTATAAGTGTATACATAATGACGGTTGAAATTTCGCCGAGGCTCGTCTCGCGAAATATAATGAAAACGTTTCTTCACTCTCCCTCTTTCTCTCTCTCTCTCGAGAAAGCTTGAGTGTTATATCGAGCTTACGTAATCTCGGCGGTGACTCGGCCGTTAGTATACGGCTATTCTATTCTTTTGTGTCCGGCTCCGGGGACGGGGAGGGTGGCGGGGGAGAAGGAAGCAGTGCTCGCGAATTGGAAAAGGCACGCGGAAGTTCCGTGTGCTTCCCTCCGAGGCCGAATAACACCGAGCGTTAGAGAAGGGGGGGGGAGGCAGCTGTATACGCGCGCGCAGGCGTGATCGCAGTCGAAAGTCCAGCAGGCTGTCCTACGCTTGGCCTCGCGCCGCCGCCACACGTCCCCCCAAGGAGAGCGCACCACGAGGGGAAGTTTGCGAAAGTGGCGGCTTTCACTCGCAAAGTGGATTTGATCGGAGAGAACTCGGCTCTCTTAGCCACATCGCGGCGCTCGGACACTTTGACGGCGACTTTGGGCCGCGTTCGGGGGGAAAAATTTGTTATTTAGCGACTACCCGGCGCTGCTTGGAGAAAGCTTCGAGAGCTTCGGGCTTTTCACGTTTTTACAACGCGCACGTGCATATCGCGCGATTTTACCGAGGCAAGCTTTTAACGCTCAAAGTCGTTACTACACCGAGTCACTGCCGTAATTTCGTCGAGTTAACGATTAATTTGCTGAATTTTTATGTATATAGTTAATTAAAATTTGATTTTTTTGTTGTCATTACAAGTTGACTCGGGAGTATAACGATTATCAACTAGCCAGCTCTAATTGCTATTTCAAATAAATTTACAAACATTTGTAAGGTAGTTTAGCATGGGACGATGAGCTGGTATTTATTACCTTGGAATACCGAGAAATTCGTTACGAGCAAATCAATACAAGTCCAGAAGGTAGAACGGAAATTTTGTGCTGACGAGTGTAGCTGTGGGTGGGAGGAAAAGTTATAGGATATAACGTCGCGATTTTCGTCGAATATCGCGTCATTTTGACACCGAGTCCTCGAATAGCCTTTATCAGATAAGGTTACAGTGTCGTCCACGTTCAACACTGGCAAATCTTTATCTCTAAATTTCACGCGGTATTCCCCTTGACCAGACAGTCGATGATTATTTTTCGACGATCAACAGGCATTGCCTGCATAAAACTTTTCTATATATAAATTACGGCATCCTCTTTATCACCGTGGGTTTCTCATCATTTTTGTCGCGCTTGACAAATAGTCGAGCATTTATCGGCGGCGTTTATTAAATGAAGCTCTAAATTCGCTGGCGCAACAGACAGGACACACATCGATCAGACTACGCATCCATTGTGCGTCATGCTGCGCGTGTCATCAATAGAGAAACCAAAGTGGGTAAGCCAGAGAGCGAGAGCGGTAGGACGGGGGGGAAAGGGGAATTTTTTTGGGTCTTTCTCTCGCTGCGGGGGGAGCAGAGGCTCCTCTCTCTCGGCGGCTTTGTCGTGCAAAATACGCGCGCGTGCACTTATGGAGCTCCGGACAATTAGCTAAGCGAGCGCGAAGAGAACAAATGCCGGCTCGCTCGTACTCCGAGTGAAAGAGGGCCGCAAGGGAGAAAATGAAACTTTCACCTCGCCCAGCGGCAAAGATCTCAGTTCTCGCACCGCCGAGTGTCTCCTTCTTTTTCCCTCCCTCTCTCTTACTCATTACGTAGGCGCGGCCGATCTATGATAACGACGAAGCTTATGTCGGTTTCTTCGCACCGCCAGATCGGTGGTAAAACCATTGCAGCCCCTTTCCCCAGTAAGAGTCGTTTATATACCCTACGGAGAAAGTTGAAACGGCGATTGCTACTCGGTAAGACTCCGCGGGTCTGCATAGCGTTGAACTCGCAGTTTTACCCGAATTCACGCTGCCGCGGAAAATAAGAGCGGCTTTCCATCCTATCTCCTTGCGTATACAGGCACGTTTTAACGAAGGTAAACTTTCACGCACCACACGTAGCGAGCTTAACATTGCCCAAGTCGATTTTAAAATCATTTTTAAACTCTGACCCCAAATCTTTTTGATAAAGAAGATTATTAAATTTCAACGTTAACGCATCGCTGTTTACTTCATCAAGGAACAAAAGGAAACAATGTATTTCGCAGTTTTAAAGTCGCCGAGTTTACAACTAAGCGACGAAACGAGGACAATGCTGGACTTTAGGATTAATTAAAATTAACGGACCGTTCGTCCGTGACACGTTAGAAGTAAAAAAAAAAAAAAGAGAAAAAAAGTAAAATAATTCCGACCTCGACACTGGGCGAATCAAAGCGAGAGCGACAAAAGAGTGGGGCGCGCAGAGAGCTGGACTTGAGGACAAACAAATTCGTCAAGAGCTCATCTCTCTCTGTGCTTTGTCTGGGTCCATTATCATCGGGGCTTGCCTCGGCTCATCTTCCGTCCGGCCCGTAAGCCCAGTGCACGCTTAGCAAGTGGGGGAGGGGGCGGATAACGCGGGGTCGCGCGTGTGGCGAGCCAGCAGCAGCAGAGGAGAAAGAACGAGGAGAACCACCGTGTGCGAACAAACGAGGTCGGCGAACAGAAGGAGTAAAGGACGGGAGCAGAGGGGGTGGGGGGCATTGGGAGGCTCGTGCCGAACAAAGATCGGCCATATGCCGACCGAGCAAGCGATGACTGGCTCTCTCTCTCTCTCTTTATTCGATGCTGAAATAAGAATCGCCCCGTGTGTGAGCGGAGAAAGAGAGAAGAGTGCGCGGGGGAAGGTGGAAGAGGGAGGAAGTAGCGAGCTCAGGGGCGCGGGAGCTGGGAAGCGAAAAGGCTCTCCCTTGGCCGGTTTATTCCCTCGGCTAAGCTTATACTGCAGCAGCAGCGCGGTACGCCCTTGGCCCAGCCGGCAGCTCTCTTATAGCCTTGCCACCTCTCTCTCGCTCCCTCTTTCTCTTTTTCTCTCTTACACTGATTTTCCGGCCCTGCGTGCTCCCTATGTACGTGTGCATGTACCTTGCATGCACACTTTTTGCCTCTTACAGCTGGCGCGCTTGTTCCGTTGACAGGGCTTAATGTTCTGATTAATTTATCGTACGAATGATAGTCTGTTAAAATGACGATGATAATAATAACGAAAATAACAATAACGACAGTAGCAACAACAATCGAAATAAGCCGCTTTGAAATGCGGCAATTGAGCCTTCACTTGCATTCCAAGCAATCGCGCTGATTCCAGCCGACAGCGGAGGTATACCGACAGTCAATTTTACGTCAAAGCCCTGACATTCGCAGGTGCGCTTCGTGCTCGATGCTGTTTAACTTGACCCGAGTGGTCAGCCCGCATATATTGTTCACGAATTACTTCTCCTACTCCACGTTTCAACCTCTTTATTGTCATTATGTAGCGTTTCATTACACGCGTTAGTCTCGCTGCGAGAATATCTGTAACAACCGAGAAACAGTAACTAAATTTTCCAATTAATCCAGCACTCTCGATTAAACTCTTCAATCGAATGAAACTCTTAGTAAAGCCCGAGACTTTCGATCCCAATAAAAACCTCGAGCAATTCCTTTTCATTATCTCTTTCAATCCCCGTACAGCCAAGCACGTGGCATCAAAGGCCCTTGCAAAATAAAAGTGTCGCCTGCAATCGTAAAAAGAAGAGTATGAGGAGGGGGTGTTGGGGAAGGATAGAAGACACGCGTGGTGAAAGAAAAGCAGAGCCCGAGACATCGGAAACAGGGCGGTGGGTGATATTGTGCGAGAGGCCGAGGACAAATGAACAAGAAGGTCGCAAGCGAGAACAGCTGATACGGGAACTTTGAAAAGCCATCGGGTGGTGTGGGGGTACGATGCGGATTAGAATACGAGAGAAGCGCGCGGGGTCAGGCGCGTGGCTGAAGCGCCCTGGCAAAAATTGATGAAGATAATCGTTCGGCTAAAGGGTCGACGAGGCGACCGCCTCCAGGAGACATTCATCCTCGATAGTAATCGTACTTTACGACGACCCACGCGAATGCGTGTAGGTGTGTATGCGTGTTGGGGGGTACAGGGACTAGAAAGTGGGGAGGCGAACAGGAGAAGAGGGAGATGCGTCTGCGTCGTTCGTCCCCTGCATCTGCCGGGGGAGAAAACTCGTCTGGTCTCTGCTCTTTCTCTCGACACAACTCTCCGAACTGGGGACCTCGGCAGCAGCAACGACGAGGGCGAGGATGACGAGGTTGCCGAGGACACGCCGAGGGGAAAGAAGAGGCGGGCAGTCCGGGCGGCGCCCAACAGAAAGACCGATGCTCCTCGTTTTATTTTCCCCGAGCAGCAGCAGCAGCCACCCACGTCGAGCCCCCAACTCTCCGCAACGGCGATGCTTCTAAGACCGATCGTTCCTTTTTTTTTTCCTTTAGCCCCGGCCAGGCTCCTCTATTTTCGTCATCTCTCTCCCATCTCCCTGCCCCGTTTCTGTCTGTTCACTTCAGAGAATAGCCTCTCGATTTTACCGTCGGCCCTCTACCGCTTTATTATCACTTTTTTTCCCAACCTTTTGACGACTTGACTTGGCCATTTGCCCCTCCCGGCCGTCTTCATCAACTGTGTATGGTAATTTGTATTCTCTGTCTCGAGAAGCCAGACCCTGGCGCTCTGCGATCGATATCGCGATGATCTTGCTACTGACCACTGTTTTATTTTCTTCTGTCTCTCCTGCGCATGTTAATGAAGTAAAAGTGGATCCGGTGGATCTAGATTCTGAACAAAAAAAAAAAAATCATCACGTGTCTCGTTTTAATTGCCAAACATCCATATAACTACATCGCTGGGTCTTTCGTATTTACGAGCACTACACCGGTACAAATGACGTGAATAACAAAACGTGCGCGGAACATAAAGAGGAAAAAAAAAGAGTAGGCGTTAAAATGTATAAAGGTCGTTTGCATTAGGCGCTTCCGCTGTTGTGGAGTAGCGCGCAACCAGAGCTCTCCGATAGGAGTTTGCGATAGCAAATTGAATAGTGAATCTCGATCGACCGACTGGTATAGTTTCCGAGCGGCGGCGCTAACTAGAAACGTGCATTAACCCCGTGACATCGGTCGTCCGAGGCGCTAGACGGCGCGGCACGTATGTCCCGCGAACTACTCGAAAGTCCGTCGCGATGAAAACGAAGGGATCGGGGTTAGCGATAAGTCCATTTGCGCGAGCCCCAATAAAACCTAGATTAATCTCCAGAGAGGAGGGGAAAGAGGAAAAAAAGAGGTGGAGGCGCCGATGATATCGGGCCAAAATCGGCTGACCTCTTTCACCGCCGCGAAATTTCGTCAAGACGCGACCATTAGACGCATCCTTCTCTCTCAGGCTTTAGGTGAACCTTCCGATGCTCGATGTCTGGTTGCGCTGGAAATATATTAGAGAGACGCGATGGGGGTCTCGGCGATTTTTCGCAACGTCTCTCTTCCTCCTCTTGCTAGCAGCAGCCGCGGCAGGATAACCTTTCTCCGAAATTAGAAAGCGAGCTTTACCTCCTTTTTACCCGGTTTTCGCAACTCATTTTTTTTTATTTCATCTTTTTCAGCTTCTGAGAAAGTCCCGATTTCGACTCGTCCCGCCGCTAGATATACACACACGTATCTGTATATATCTATAGATACACGTATTAGCGGGTCTCCTCTAACGCGAATCATTAACGTGCCAAATTTCAAAGGTGGCAGAGAGAAAGACAGACGTTTTACACTCGGCAGGAGAACATTCGATACTACAAGTCAGTTGGCAGCAGCAACAGCAGTTCCTCTCGATGCTGCTGCTGTTCGATTCTATTATCAAAGCGGCCGTCGTCGATGAGAGATAAGAGCATCTGGCCGTGATACGTGTCTTTTCTCTCTCTATCCTCGTAACAGCGTCCGACCAACGCCCTTCCCATAGCAACGAGAAATCCAATGCCTCTCTCTGCTGCCCCCCTTTTTCCACTCGTCTCTCCCTCGCGATAATCCGAACAATAACCAGCGCGCGCGGCAATGCCCGTTATACGTGCGGGCAACAATATTCATTGATGAGCAGACATGCGTGTGAGCTGAATAAGAGGCACAGTCTGTCCGTCTAAACGTGTCAAAATATTAACTCTCGCGCGAGCTCTGCTGCCGCTGCCCGTATTTGTGTTTCGAGCCTACAAGTTATTGCGGCAAACCGTAATTACCTTTGGATAAACATCTTGCTTGAGCTTATATTGTAATATAAGCGAAAATAGAAAGAGAGAAAAAGAAGGAAAAGTATCGGCTGTAGGAACAATGGCCGAGGGGAGGAGGGAGGTGAAAGTGCGGCAATATCGCTCGGGAGAGCGGCTGTGCAAATTTGCAAATCCAAGCACGGGGGAGAGCCGAGGATAACAATGAGGCCTCCTCCTCTTCTTCTTGCCCGGCTCGTTGAAGCCCTTTACGTACCTGACCGGCCCCTGCGCGCGAGCTCCCCCCGGCCTGCCCGTCTCTCGTCGCCCCTTTCCCCGATTTCTACCGAGCCCCTTTTTACGTTTCACTGCCGCGAGAGAAAGAAAGGCACTTTCTACTTTGTTTCCACCTTCGAATCTCTCGACCTCTCTTCTCTCAGCTCAGCGCGAGAGCCGGGCGCGCCGCTGGAGACCTAAATAAATGCGTAGGAGTGCGCGCGGGAGCCGAAAATCTTACGGGGACAGACACCGAGGTGCTCTTTCTCTCGGCGTCAGGCCCCGTCGGCCGACCTGACCTCGAAAACAAAACAAGACAACTTGCCTTTTCGACTTTTTGATTGCCGTTCAATGGTGGACTAAACAGCCTCCGTAGCACCGGCAGCTGACGCTTTTTCCCAAAGTTTAGTTATAGGCTTGTTCAACCGAATCGAGCGGTTCGGCCTTGCTGCCGCGGATGAAGGCTTTTTTTCTCGTGAACGATGTCGAATTTGGCTTGTTTACCAATAATTTTTGCGACTTACCTCCAATTTGTCATAGAGCTAGTTAAAGTATGGTTTTATAAAATTGTCGCGGTCAAAGCGACGTGGGGAAAAAAAATAACGCAATCTAAACTAAAGTAAAAAAAATGTCACGTTGAATCTGTAAGATCTGCTTGTAGAACTAGAACTTATCGAGGAGTCAAGACACGTTGTTCCTTTTTGACAATGGATCTGATAAAAGCCGGTATTTACAACTATCTAATTCCACTGCTTACATGCTCTCCCAGCGGCTTTACGCACCCATAGTTCTTCTTCGTATTTAACATCCTGCGGAAGAAAGAGAGCTGAAAAGGGTGTGAGGTTGAGAATAAGGAGGACTTGATTTCGAAAAATATATGGAGTAAAGAGCGCGTCGAGGCGTATAACGTTGTGGCATCACACACATACACACACACACACACACGTATACACACACACACACACACACAGTCATCCATAGGCCGGGCCTCGGTGGCATAATGGAGGCTCGAAAAAAAAAAGAAGAGGAAAAAAAAAACGAGGCGAAGTGAGGTGAAGAGAGCTGACCTACTGTCGCAAGTGGCTCAGGGCCGTCCCTGTCCAAATCGTCCGCTCTCGCGGCGGCGCTCGCCTTCCTCCGCTGCTGCTGGCCCCACCAACTCGCCATCGTCGCAACCGCGTTATACTCGCGCGCGCAAGAGAGAGATAGAGCTACACGCGAGACAAAGAAGCCCACGGGAAACGACGAAATTTCGTTAGGCTCTCTTGCTTTGCTTCTTTTTTTCCGCGTCGCTTACGTCTTTTTTTTCTCGGCTTTCGACGATTCCAGCGTGTCACATCGCCGGCCGACGTCTGACAGAATTGAATTTTTTTTCTTTCTTCGGCGCGATGCCTCGATACCATTACCGGGATAGTTAATATCCATTAAGCTTGTGTTCTGGAATTTTACGTGTCGATATCGCTCGGATGTTTGCCTAGATGTTTCGTTTTTCATTTTCAAAGCACTCAAAATAATTCAATCGTTGTAAGCTTTAAAATCCGTATTTATAGACTTGAGCTTTTTATAAGGCCTTAGAGTTTATTCGCCGATATTTTCGGTTGAAAAATGCACTTTAATAACCGAACCGTACGTATACCGCGTATTTATTACTTGTTACGAAATTCCTTCCTATTACGACGTGTACACAATCGAAGCCACTTGATTGCCGCATTCCACGACGATGCGCAAACGCACCGACACACAAGCAAAACTTTGCCTCAATGAAATTTAAACTTTTAACGTTAACACTTTTATAAATTCATAATAAAATTTTGCTTCTCTCTTTTCAGACGCTGACGCCTTGCTGGAGCGGTTTCGTAAATGAGTTATGTTTTATAAGTAAGTAATAAACTCTCGCCACGTTCAATAATATTTAATTTCAAGCGTACTTCAACGATATATAAAATATAAAATACACAACGATACGATAATTTTCGCTGAATCGTGAGCCGAAAACGAAACAGCCGATGCTAATCGTTACGTATGAAAACGAATATTCGTCGCTTCGCTAGCGTTATAATCTTATTTATACATTCTAAAGGACAGGAGAGCTCTCGGCGCGTTTGGATGATCGAAAGCTCAAATGTTCTTTTTCTCCTGCCTTTTTATTCCATAGCTTTATTTTTACTATTCGTCGTTGCGCGTCTGACTTCCGCTTACTTTACAATACTCGAATTCGTCAAACTATCGCGAGCGGTGGAATCTGACATCACTCGTTCTCGGTTACATAAAGATCTTCAACCGACGTACACCCTCTGATCTTTAAATGCGCTTACATTTGCGAATTTCGAGGCAGAAAAAACTTTTATGGTGCAATTCATTTCGTGAAAAGTCCACAGCTAAACTTCCGTAAAGGCTTTTAAACTTTTTTTCTTTTTTTTTATCGAATTTCGTATAAAAATACATCTTCGACTCTTGAACGAGAACAAGAAAAAAAAGAAGCTTTAAGTATATAAGAAATAGTCCGCGTTATGCTTTTGTGCACGTGAGGTAAAAAAAAATATCGTCATTGGTTTACATCGAGGATATACGTCTTAGCGGTCGCAAAGCCGAGACAAAGGAATTTAGCCGTACATGATGGAAATAACAATCCAGCCTAATCCAAAGCGTATATATATCCTCGTAGAGCAAAGCAGCGGCCACAGCGGCAAAACTCCGGCCTTGGCTAACTTTGACTCGTCGCGATCCTTGTCTCTCTCTCTTTTTACCTCCTCTCTCTGACCCCCCCCCCCCTCGTCCAGAGGCACTTTTACAGGCCGCGCATCTTTCTGTGTATATATGTATAGCCTGGCGGTGTGCGCAAGCGTCGCAAAGCAGCTCCCTTGGAATCTGGTTTGGCCGGCAAAAGGACGTCTCGATAGCCAGTCAACTCTCCTTCTCTCTCTCACTCGGCTCTGGTTCTCCCGCTCGACGGGATATACAACTCCGTCGGCCTTGCCAAGCTGGGGGCCTGATACCGCTGGATTAATCGAGCGCGCACTAGTACGCGCTTATTAACAATAAGCGCCACTAAATTACAGCAACGAATGAAAAGATGCAGTTTCGTCGGCGATATATCCCGATGATTTCTCGAGTTTGAAAACGCCGAGTAAACCAGCCGACAAGGTTATCGAGAAGACGAGCAGCTATGCGCTCACGCATGTAAGGCGACTACGCAACGACCAGGAAGCAGAAGAATAAGCTGATGTGTATAGGGTACAAGCTGGGGAGGAGAGGATCGAGGTGCGAGGAGACGGGCGAAAAAAAAAGAAAGGTCGAGAGATAATATACATTCGGTCTCTCACACAGACAGACACAGAGCCAAGCCCCCCGCTGTACACACGCACACGTTTATAACGTAAAAGAGGAGAGGGAACTTTACTTCTCTGGCCTCGAGACGTTTCCGGCTCGCTTCCCTTTCCTAATCGGATTCGATAGTCGCACACGCGCGCGCTTGCCCCCCTCGTCTCTCTGTATATACCTATATATACGTACCAGAGAACTTGCTGCGTTGGTGTAAGTGCAGAGCGCGCGCAGAGTCGCGATATCGGCTGGACTAATTTCCACGCCGCTTTCCGGTCAACGCTTCTCTCTCTTTCTCTCTTCTCGCTTTGACGTCCCGAGTCGCCGACGCCGAGAGCTTTTTGGCCCACGTCAGTCTACAGCGTTGTACTCGATCCCCCTTCCCTTCTTCTCCACGCCCCTTTCCCTCTTTGCTGATGTTATAACGTTTGTTGCCTCAACGATTTAAAAGCGGACGATGAAAATGCCAGAGCAGCTTCCCCCGTCATACCTCTCACGGGAATATTGTATATCGATGAATATTTCATGAGTCCCCGAAAGAGAGAGAGAGAGAGAGATCGCTATCCGTTGCTGGCCTATCGATCATAAAGGATGTGCCAAGCGAGGGATTCACTAGATTTTTCATTTGCTTTATACCTCGCCAGCTTTTTTCCCGCTCTCATACTCTTTATCTCTCAATAGCTCTACCGTCCCCAAAAAGCTCAATCGTTCGAGTAAAAAATGACGTGGATTTGTTTTCGCTGGATCGCAGTTTTGGCCTGGTGTAGGATCGATAAGTGGCTTCCTTTTGGCGAGCCTTCCCAAGCTCTTCCGATTCTCTGCCTGTAATACCCATACGCGTACTCCAGACTGGCTAGCCAGAGTCCAGACTAAAATAAGCCGAGAGAGGCCAAAGTCTGGTTTGCGCGTGGTTTTTGCGCTTTTAGCCGGAATCCGGAGACGCTTTCAGCCCCGGGGCCGCATCCTCTCCCCGTCGAAGACGTCGTCGGATCGATAGGCCGTCAGTAGCAGGAGCAGCGGTGCGCGAGAGAGCGCGTGTACGCGCTTTTTGCGTCCTGCGGCCGCCGGTGTGTGTGCTCTCCTTTTGCCACGATCGATGTAGCGGTCGGCCACCCGGTGTGTCCCCTCCCCGCCCGCGTTCCCCTCTTTTCCCTTCTCCCTGGTCTAGCCTCCTAGTCTCCAGGAGGGTGTGTGTGTATAGCTGTACACAGAGAGGACCGAATGGAGTTTTGCCATCGGCCCTGTGTGTACGTGTGTGTGTATAAACGAACGGCAGAAATGCGTGCAAGTCCGCGACCATTTGACGAGTTTCAGCCGGCCGAATGGAAAACGCGAGCGCGCGCGCACCTGCGGTGGAATCACAGGACCGCTAACGAGCGGCCCGTTAAAATTAATAGAAGCCCGCAGGGAGAGCGAGAGAGGAGAGATATGAGGCTCGTCGGGGAGTAGTCGAGGCTTCACCGCGAGAGCTCTGTTTATATCAGCGAGCCCGTGTTATAAGCGCTGGGCCAAATGGAATGGGCCACAAGCTGGACGACCAGCTTGAATTATGGCAACTCGCTGCGCCGCGCACGCTCTGTCCCTCTATATATACCGCTGCAGCGTCGAGGGCACAGACCGACTACGGCCCAGCTGCGGGACACGGCATCGATCCAAACTCTCTCTCTTTCTCTCTCCAGCACCTCGGAGCTGAACGAACGACCCGAGGACTCTAGCCTTTTCAGAGTTTCCAACTTTCTCGCTACACTGAGAAAAATTTCTAGTAAAAATTACAACCTACTATTGTAAAAATTGCTATATCCAAATAGCATTGCTCGGATATACTTCCAATGTTACATA